>CM077633.1:24841850-25016850 GCA_039660915.1 Euphorbia tirucalli
ATTTAAGTATAATTGTATATAACATTCAATTTTAAATACAACTTATAAAAAAAACATAAAAGCCCAATAGGCAATTAGCCCATAAAAAAATTATAAAACCCATAAAGTGCTTAAAATTTATTATAATATGTATCAGGAAATAAAATTTCCGCATAAATATTTATTAAAAAAAAGTATAATTTATCCTTCTTTTTTAGTAAAACTAGTTTTTAAAATTATTCAAACGGGGAACGGAGATCCCCGCGGGGACGAGGATGGTAGAGATTTTCCTCCCACTACTTTTGTGGGATAGGGATGGGGATTCTTGCTTGTCGCGGGAAAGGGGATGGTATGGCATTCCCCGACCCTGTCCCGGACAATGAATAACCGTAAGTATAAGGAAGCAAGAAAACATTTGTATTCCATCCTTGAACTTGTTATCTAATTTTGTCACAATGTCATTGAAAATAGACCTCTTATTCTGACCCACATCACTCATAAACCCAGGGTACTTACCTTGGACATGTATGGAAGGAACTAGTGGTGTCAAAATGGATTATTGTGTCATAATCATGTTATGAAATCTATGTATTCCATATGATTATATATGATAAAAATGCAACAAAAAAGACATTCATGTCAAACTAGTCATGTTAGGCGGGTTATCTCTGTAAATCATATTGTCTAATCCATTTTGATAGCCTAGAAGGAACTTGAAGAAAGGAGCACATTCTGTTGTTTGTAGCTTCATTCACATTGTTGTTGAAACTGATAGAGGATATTTCAAAATTAATTTGGTAACCTTAAGATATAACATTTTTTAGAGGCAACCTTTGATGTACTCGCATTCAAAATCTTCAGCTCTAAAAAATAGATAGTAGTTGTCTACAAAGAATGAATGAGAGATTGACAATGAACCCTTAGCTATATGACAACCATGTAAATTGCCTCTTTGTGAGTGGATGACGTTTTACACCCCGAAGCGAACTGAAATTTTCATTTTGTTTTGTTATGTAATTATAATATGAAATTTGTTTTTGGAAATATGATATTCGTAAAAGATTCGAGACCGCAATCTCGAAGAAGATATCGAAGTAGCCACCCGGCTTAGTTCAATCATGAAATTTAGGTACAGCCGAAACCAAGTGAGGGCCGCTATACCTTCTGGAGATCTAGGTCTGGACGAGTCACTTACTTATTATCTAATTAAAATAAATGCTTCAATAAACAAATCATAGCATTTTATAAAACTAAGTCAATTTTGTTTAGAGCATATGGCTTTCATGGAAGGTACAGAAAAGCAGTAAATAAATTAATTATACAAACCGAATCAAATAAACTACCCTAGGGATACATATGAATCAAATGGGGAATCGGGGTATAATCACATAAAATAAATGAATTCATCGTGTGTAAGAATAAAACTTAAAAATGTATTTAATCCTGCAAAACATATATTAGTACACGAGCAATCATATTTATGTCTCAACAATAACGGAACGGGATAATAAATGAGTCGAGATCATGCATTTAGGGGGATAGCCAGAAAAACTCGAAAAATCTCCTCGACTAGACTTGGAAAACATTTTGAAATATCCATGCATTGGTTTTTAAGAAAATGGTATTACCGGTTAATTATTTAGCATGGCAAGTGAGTCGTTTTTCAAGAAACTAGGTTTCTATCATTGTTCTGGTCTAATACATACTTCTGGAATGTCAATCTCAGGTCCAAATGCCATGAAATGTTTGGAAATTTGTTTTTAGTGATTCTGTCTCAAGGTGATACTGGCACAGGTGTTGAGACAAGAGCCATGTGGGTGTCGCTTCAAGACCAAGAGTAAAAATTTAAATTTTTAGCTTTTGCATTGCTGTTCTGAGATCTAGAGCTGTGCTGCTGTCGATGCTACAACCATATGACTATTATGACGGTTGAGCGGCTCTGGTTCCCAAACCAGAATCCAAAAACAGAGTAGTTTTAAAATATGCAAATGATGCTCAAAATACAACACAAACAAGTCAAATGCTTTTGGTTTCTTAGATATTTACCCTTGTAACATGGATCCATAACTTTAGGAGGCGTGAATCCTGTTGGGATTCGTCGTTGGAAAATTAACGTGGCGCAGCGGAAAATACACCGTTTAAAATTTCCTAGAATCCACCTATCGAGTCCAATTACCATTGATTAGAAAAAAAACCAAATTGAATCAAGAGAGATTAGCTCACCGGATTTGTCTCTTCTAGAAACTGCTGCAGAATCGTTTCTTGAAACTACGATCTCCAAAGTCTGGTGCACAACCAACTATTGAGCGGGAACCGGTGCTAGCCGAAGACGCGAAGGAATGGAAGATTAATGCTGGGATTTTTGGCTATTTGGGGCTGCTCTTGGTGGCTGAAAATTTCAAGCAATTAATTAGGATTGAATTAGGGTTTTATTCCTTAAGTGTGCCCTTATATAGACACCTTGTCTAATTAGGTTTTAATTAGGTTAATTAAACCCAAGCCCACTAGGATTATAATTACATAAATAAACTTTAATTAAAAAGTGTATACTATATAATTTAATTCCATTTGGCTAAATTTAATTACCCCTAAATAAAATTAAATCACACTTAAGTAAATATAATACATGTATTTAATTTTCCTACTTAGGAAAATTATTTAATTAATTGTTTACTTTATGTAATTCAATTAATTGATAAATTCATTAATTACATTATGTAAACTTATTAATTAAATTAAATTCAACCCAATGTCAATTAATTACCTTGACACCGAATGTCAACTAATTAATTAACACATTCCTTCCAATGTACATTACATGTACAATTTCTATAAGTTCCAGCTCAGTTGATCTATGTGCACGATCCTATGGGTCTGTCTTTATGTTGGCAGTAGGCCCAAGGCCCACAGACTGTAAGTGGGTTTTAGCAAACCATTACAGCCCCCAATTAAGACAGAGATGCAGCAGTCTTTAGAAGATACTCACCCGGTAGTAATCTCATAGTGTCCTTTGCCTAACGATATCGATATGAATAAACAAGAGGTATGGTGTCCGTCATCCTCTTCTGTTGTTTATTATATTTCTTGATCTTGAGTTGACTGATTAATCAAATAAGCAACCAACTTATTTGGGTATGGCCATACACTTATCAGTCCCACTCATCAAGTGGCCAGCGATATCATCTCGGTGTTACCCGAGTGGCAATTCCATCACTTCATCATCAATATCAATATGTTCACATGTCCATCCAATCATACCCATATTTAGCATCCTTTTACAGACCTGTTAGGTGTATGTCAAAGTGAACTGGATTCCATATTGATACTATAATGAAATCTGGTCTGAGGACAAAAGAGACCTACTCAAGAAAGACCTATGACGCGACAACCATGTGGCTTTCTTATGCGGATCGATCCAGTCCCATGTCAACGACATGTACCTATATTCATGACTGACTATATAAGTACTATGGCTAGTTAAGAACTACCAGACAGTCATCGAATATACAAGTCTGTGGTTCTATTCGTTCCCACGATTAGAACAGACCTGGGATGGGTTTTATGATTATCAATCAATGGATACTCTACTCATATTATAGCACAAGATATAAATGAAATAGATTAATTGCCTTTATTAATATGGCACAAATAATGTATTCATACAATGAGTCTTAATGTATAATACAAAATACAAGAATCCAATGCCCTAAGAACTACGGCACACCAACAAATCCTTCAAGTGAGGCTCTGATTTAACGCCCAAAGTTTAAACTCTGAAAATGGTTCAAAGCTCCAAATGTTGCAGTTTTTATAGTCAGATTAGTCTCTAACACCTATTAAAAGCCTTAGTGGAGTGTTTACTTAAGATTTCTAACCAATTTTAAGCCTAGAAGAAGAGATTGAAGATAAAAATTAAAGAAAAAGTTTGGTTTCTTTTTCCCTTTTCTTCATTTTTCTTCCTCTCTTTTTAAATTCAAATTGCTAACCTTTAACACATAATCTGATAGGGAATGTATAGGTAGAAGAGGCTTTATTTCCTGTAGAATCCTTCTTGAAGAATCCAAAAAATAATTTCCAAAAAGAAAATTGATGGTTCTGACAAAGAACGAGACCTATGCTAGTGACGATTCGACAGTCGTGCTGCTCTCAACTACAGTTGTGCGATTGTAGCGACATCTGTACGACTGTTGATCTAGGACATCCTTCTCTCCACTTGGGAAATGATCTGAGGTTTGAATTTTGGCTTACTGGAGCCTCAATCTTGAATTGACTTTGACCCTTACAGCTATGGAAAGCTATATAGAAGCAAACAAAAGATTTATTCATCATTAAAACGGAGGGTTGAAAATTCCACGCTCACAGGCTACTCTTCGTGGATTTAAATTCACAGCTTGTGGGTTTAACTTGTTTTGTGATCAATTTGGATGCACAATAGAGAGTGCGATGAGCAGAAAAAATAGACGTACTTGCCCCTAGCGCTGGCTAGGTGACTTGGTTGTTAAGAGTTGAAATTGGTTTCGAGATGCCATGTGTTAGAACTCGTCCTGGTGACAAACAAAACAAAGGTGGAACTATTCTTCTGCCACTAGGATTTGTGTCTAGGATACATGCTCAGATTATGCAATAAAAAATACAGAACAAGAGGGATTAAAGTCTCACCGTGCCCATCCCCTCACAGAAAAACTTTTCCAGCAGCAATTTGATCTGAATCTTTGGACCACCTCTGATTTTCAAAATTTAATCTCCACCGTTCCCAATTGAGACACGGATGTGAGGAACCTCCACTTACAATTTCGCAGCAATCCCATGGTCGAATCTTGGGAAAAACTCAAAACACTAACTGCTGATTAGAATTGACAAGAGGTACAAACGTCCCTCCTTTACGCTCACACACGCGAAGCTTTTCGGGGAGATTGAGTGCTGGCTCAAGACTGGTTTGTTTGTACCTTCCTTTCCCTCTACTATGGCCAAAAATTGCAGCCTCAAAACCCTAAGTGGAACACGTTTTTGCTTCAGAGAGAAAAAGAGGGAGAAAGTTATTTTTTAGGTTAAAGCTCTATTAATACTTTTCCTACTTGGAAAAGTATTTAATAAATTAATTTAATATCTTTTCAAATCTAATTTAAAAGACATTAAATACTAAAATAAACTTTTCCTACTTGAAAAAGTATTTAATAAATTAATTTAATATCTTTTCAAATTTGATTTAAAAGACATTAAATACTAAAATAACTCTCATTTAATGTAATTTAAAAGACATTAAATACTAAAATAACTCTTATTTAATCTAATTTAAATATCCCAAATATTTTAATTAGATATGGGCTTGGTTATTTTACTTGGACCTTAACCATTTAAGCCCAATAAAATAAGCAACCTGGTAAGTGCACCAATAACTAGTATGCATATCCAATACACATATATGGCTGATATAAATCTACTCAGACTTCAATGCGTGCGATCTTATAGGTTTATTCATATGTTGGTAGTGGACTAAAATTACCATTTTGCCCACAAATTGGAAGTGGGCTCTAGCAAGCCATTGCAACCCCCAATTAGGATGAAGATGTCAAAGTCTAATCGACATACACCTGTAGTATTCTTATACGATCCTTTGCACTTTAGATATTGTTGGAATTCTCTTGGTGTAATTCAAAAATTTAACTATAGCGGAAGCGATTCTAATTTACACTAGAATCCGATAACAGGAACGATTGCTCAGATTAAAGAAGAAAAACAAGAACAGACTCAACTAGAAAGCAAGATAAACCCATACCTATGCCGTCTCCAATTAAGATTGACTTTTAGTTCTTGCTTATGCGCGAAGAACCTCCACGTTCAAGCACACGGATGCCTCTAGAATCAACTGCCGTGCTAGCACTGGACCAAAAATTTTCCTTCTCCTTTCACTACTTGGCCGAAATCCACAGTGATAAAACTCACTCTTTGTTTCACATGAAAAGAGACTAAAAATGGTGGAGGGGGGGGGGGGGGGGGGGGGGGGGGGGGGAAGAACGCAGGCTTAAGGACAAAAATTAGGGTGCCTTTATTTTAATTAATTTAAATTTTCTTAATTAGATTTTCCACCCCAGAAGAATCTAATAATTGAAAATTAAATTAACTTAAAATAAATCTGCCTCAATTTTAATCCCCAGCATAAAATAAATATCCCAGACATTTATTAATCATAATAAAAAATTAAATAACCTAATTTAATATTTGATATGAATTTTAATTTATCACCCAGTAATAAATTAACAATATAAATAAAATAATTCTCTCCCAGGATTTATTTAACTGAGTCTTTACCATAAAACTCATAAATTCAAAATTTCCAAAGTATACGACATGTATCTAATACATATCATATGGTCCGTGACAAACTCATTCAGACATCCTATGTGTGCTTCCTGTAGGTCTATCTTATGTTGGCAGTGGGCCCTATACCTTAAGGCCCATAAACTGCAAGTACTTTCTAGCAAACCGTTACAGCTACCCAAATAAGATAGAAATAACAATCCTATCGGTGATGTAAAGCTCGTAGTTAACTTATACATCCTATACTAGTGATATCAGTGTCCTGCAAGAGGCATGGCTATGTCACCTTCTGTAGTTGCATGGACACTCTTTGATTCCGAGTAGATTGAAAAACACAAGCAACTAATTACCTAGTGATTACCTTACTTGGCCATGGCCATGCTTTTCTCAATCTCACCCATCAAGTGGCTGGTGATGTCTACTCTCAATTAAGAGAGAGGCAAGTCCCATCACATCACTCGCTCGCATCTCTAACATGATCACTAGCATACCCAACCGTAACCATACTTGGCACCCTGTTAAAGGCCCATTAGGCATACGTCGAAGTATATGAGCTAGCATCTAGGTCTGTAGTGATATGATGTCAAAGGATCCTATATAAGTTCTACCAGAAAACCACCTATGACATAGGAACCATATGGTGTTCTCATAGCGGATCGATCCAGTACCATGTAACCTAACATGTACCCATGTTATTGATTGACATTCCATGTCCAATGGTCAGTAAGACACCGCTAAACAATTAAGACACATGCTAGTCTTTAGTTAAAATCATTCCCATGACTTTAACAAACTAGGGATAGCTTTATAACTGGTGTTCTTTCCCTATCATGGACTTACTGCCCAGAGAACATTACCGACATACATTAGTAAAACAACAGTTAATGGATTCTCTTTATTTATTAAATTTCACAAGCAATGTAATAAACAAGATTATGCCTTTATTATAACAAATCATCCGGTTACATAATATAGCGACTCAGGTATACACTAACAGATATCGGTGTCCTACACAAGGTATGGCTCAGTCATCCTTTTATGTGCTAGGACTTTACTTGACATCTAAGTAAACTAAAGAGATCAAAGAAATGATTATCCAATAATCATTCTATTCGGGTATGGTCGTACAGTACTCAGTCTCACTCGTCAAAAGATCGGTGATATCATCGCACAGATGTGAATGGTGATTCCTTCACATTACCTCCAGTCCCAGCAAGATCCCTGGCATACCCAACATACTCATACTTGGCACCCAGTTACGGGTCCGTTAGGTGCACATCAAAGTATGTGAGTTTACATCTAAGAGTGTGGTAATATCAGGTCTAAGGATCCAATATAAGCAATACGTAAGAAGCACTTATAACACAAAACAAAGTAGCGTTCTCACATATGGATCGATCCAATACACTATTCACTAACATGTACCTATGTCCTTGATTGACTTTCCAAGTCCTATGGTCGGTAAGACACCACCCATCTCACAAGAAACATACTAGTCTTTAGTTATAATCATTCCATGATCATAATAGACTAGGGATATCTTCTAAACTATGTTCTTTAAACTCATGATCTTATTTGTCCAGTACACGCTCCTGATAAACATAAGTGAACATCAGTTTATGGATTCTCTATATTTATTAATTGCATAAGTAATTCAATAAATATGATTATGCCTTTTATTAATATAAAGAAAATGTAGGGACTAGGGCATACACCACCAATATGTTTCCATGCATAAGTAATAGAGTACAACATCTAGGGACTAGGGCATACATCAATAATAAGTTTTCGGCATATTCATTCCTTGATAGACAATTTTGGAAATAAAAGTTTTTACCCCTTCGATTAAGAATGAATGTCGAAGTGAAGCTGAGTATTGGATGCCAAGCGGTTATAAGATGCCGAGCTTTTTGTAAGGGGGCTCTAGTACACTGAGATACTCGAAGTGATAGGAGAAGTTCCAGTGTGTTAAGGAACACCTAGAATGATAAAGAGAAGCTCCAGTGTATTAAGGAACACCTAGAACAACAAAGAGAATGAAAAAGACAAGCTCCAATGTATTAAGGACCACTTAGAACAACAAAGGGAATGACAAAGAGAAGTTCCAGTGTATTAAGGAACACGTAGAACAACAAGCAGAACAAAAAAGAGAAGTTTCGGTGTATTAAGGAACACCTAAACAATAAAGAAAACATCAAAGAGAAGTTTTGGTGTATTAAGGAACACCTAGAATGACCAAGAAAAGCTTTGACATATTAAGGAATGCCTAGAGCAACAAAGAAAACATAAAAGAGAAGTTCTTATGTATTAACGAACACTAAGAATGATAAAGAGAAGCTCCAGCGTATTAAGGAACACCTAGAACAATAAAGAAACCATTAAAGAGAAGTTCCAATGTATTAAGGGATACCTAAAATGACAAAGAGAAGCTCCAGTGTATAAAGGAACTCCTAGAACAACAAGGAGAAAGATAAAGAGAAGTTCCAGTATATTAAGGAACACCTAAAAATCATAAGGAGAAAGATAAAGAGAAGCTCTAGTGTATTAAGGAACCTCTAGAATAAAAAAGAAAATGTCAAAGAGAAATTCTGATGTATTAAGGAACACCTAGAACGATAAAAGAACATTACAGAGAAGTTCCAGTGTATTAAAGAACACCTAGAACGAGAGAAAGGATTAGCTTATCACAGGATGTTAGGTGAAGTGTTGAAGCTACCTGATGTGCTGATAATTTTAGAAACAAGAATCCTTGTCCTTTGGTCGATAATGAAGATACGTAGGGTTATCCTTTAATGTTCTTTCCTATGGAACAACTTATATTGTTGGGGAAAACTCTTCCATTGTGCAGCTCATTCCTGTAAATGCGATGGATATTCAATGTATGTAAATGCATGCATGCATGTATGTATGTAAATGCAAATGAAAATATTCTTAGACTTGTCCTAGCCTGTTGTCCTAACTTGAAATTTACTGATCATTTGCCTAGACTTGGTAGACACCACTTTTGCTTTGGGTATTGAAAGGATTGTGGATGAGGTTTTGGTGATGAGAATATTTTTCTTCGAAACGGTGAATTTGGGTTCAAATCTTATGACCGTGATGGTTTCAGGTCTAATCACTGGTTTGTTTTTGCTGTAGAGTATTGGGTGATTACATTACGCCCATCATTGACTGTCAAATGTTTAATGCATGCCCCTCATTAGTTATTGGATAGTTACTATATGCCTTTTATTGTCTGTTATTAAGGATAAATGAGTCTGGTATTGAATTATCAATAGCTCTGATAAGCACAGTGTTGAATGATGTTTCGATGATAACAATTATGTTAAAAGTGACATATAAGATAAAAAAAAATCATATTTACTTTAATATTATTACAATTAAGGTGTAATTAATAAAGAAGTAAAATATGATTATTATGAAGAATGATGAAGCTACTATATGAAAAGATAGTCAGGAAGTGAATCTTGCTTATAAACTAACAATCTTTTGCTTCATGGACTCAAAGCCTTTCACCTAAAGAAGAAGAGTACTTTAAGAGCTATATGACTATTCTTATTTATGAGCTCAAGATCTTTAACGGCTATACTAGCTTCAAAGATTGGATATTGCATCAAGAGCCACAAGCTTCACATATTACAAAGATTTCAAAGATCTTTCCAAACATCCATTCAAGAGGAGAAGCAATAACCATATATCTCTTGTGACTTGAAGGCAACAGCTATAATTCATTTAGATGCTGCAAATAATGACTAGTTCTCTTTATGGTCCACAAACAACAACCAAAAATCTTGTTTAGGAGCTCCAATGGCTAGTATTCCTTCAAGAGCTCAATGCAGCAGCCATACGTCCTTTAGGAGCTATGTACAACGGTTACTTCTGCTCCTAATGAGCTTTTTATCACCTATAAAAGGAAGAAGAATTAAATTAGCAAGGTAGGAGACTTACTTAGAATCACACACATTCAAGCTGTTATTTTCAAGTCTTCCACAATTCCTCCAAGAGCAAATTAAGAGAGAAAGCTTCATCTTTGTTTCATTCATTCAAATATTTATTCAAGGGAATTGTATTTTCACACAAAGTTGTGTGAAGGGGGTTTACTTTTTTGATAGTATGATCAACAAAGTTTGTAAAAGTTTGGTGCCTGAGCTTAATAGAAAAAGCATCAAAAAAATTTGGTATTTGAGCTTGTAAAAAAATACTGGATAAGTTTGGTGCTTGAGCTTTAAAAAAGCATCGGAAGAGTTTTGTTACTTGAGCTCAGAAAAGTAACGGTAGAGGTTTGATACTCAGTCTGCAAAAGTATTAAGTTTGTTACTTGAACTCGTAAAAAGTAACACAAACTTGTTTTCTACCCGTAAAGGAAACGCTAGTAGAAAATCTCAAGTGGTTGGTTTGGGGACTAGACGTAGACTGCTTGGGTCAAACCAGTATAAATCTCGGTGTCTTCAATTCTCTATCCCTACACTCTTTACATTTATGGCTATTTACATTTCTGCAATTCAAATTAATTGCATTATTATTTCAATATTTTTTTTATATTAGTCAAGAAAATTTATATTCACAAGTTTTACTATTTTATCAATCCCGTGTTTTTGTAAAACTTGTGTTTGTTGAAAGAAAATTATTTTTCTTCAAAATGAATTTTTAAAAGAGTTTACGAAAATTTTTATTCGGTATTCAGTACTATTCACCCCCCTCTAGTAGTATAGCTAGCCTGTTTGGGACCATAAATTGGTATCAGAGCTTGACTCTTATAAGAAGGAGTAAAATCCTTAAAGTGATTCTAAAATGGCTAGTACACCGATAATCAAAATTTTTTTATGTCTGAGCGATGTTGTAAGTGCCAGAATTTTTCCAGACTTAAAAAAAAATCGTGCAACTGTAATTACAGTCGTGGTGTTGTATTACAATCGTACGACTGTAATACCAAAGCAGGTACAGCAGCCCATACCTTGTGACATAAAAGTTGGGGCTGATTAGAGGGGCAATTAATGCTCAGGTTTTGGCAGCAAGTAAAGGAAAAAATAAGAAGGGAAAAGAAGGAAAAGGGAGTGCGCTTTTGGTTCTGAAACTTGGAGAGATCTAGAGAGAGAAATTGAGAGAGAATTGGAGAAAAAGGAGAGAAAAAGGAAACCCACAAAAATTCAGGATTTTTTCTCCTCTTTTTCTTTTAATTCTTAAGTGTTTAAGTTTAAAATCTATTAGAAACCATAGATTAATAACTTGACACTTAAAACTCAATCAATTTCAGACTTTAAACAATCAGAATCCGTGACATTTTGGGGATTTTGGACTTGCCTTTCAAAACCTTAACTCAAAGAAAAAGAAGCAATTTGGAGGTGATTGGGGCGTTTCCAGCTGTCATTCATACGGTGGATCAACGCCACGAAGGTAAACATACTTCTAACCTTCATTTTCTTGCTGGATTTGGGTGATTTGGTGTGTTTTTGTACATAAAAGCTTAATTTTCAAACTTGCTATTTCTGGAATTCAAGAACAGTCGTACAACTGTTTTTGTGTTGAGGAACAGTCTACGACTGTAATTACACTTGTACGAGTGTTCTTGAATTCCCCTGCTATTTTCTTTCATTTAAATAAATTTTGGCGATTTTCTGCATTTGGAAGGATTACAGTCGCATGACTATAACTCCTGTCCAGAGGCAGAATTTCCATTTTAGTCCATAAAAATTCCTAAAAATCCCAAAAAAGTCATAAAAATTAGAAAATCATCAAAAATGAATTTTGTTGTGTGCATTCATGACCTTAGATTTAATTTTTAGTATAATTACATTCAGAACAATGCCACGACGGAGACCTGATTCTCCCGAAAACCGACCCACCTCACATGTTAAATTAAATTAAACCGAAAAATGTTTTCAAAACGATTTTCTCAGAAAACCAAAATACAGGGACGTTTCAAAATATTTTCCAGGTCTAATCAGGCCAGCTAGCCGAGCCGACCCGGTTATCTCCCTAAATGCATGCCCCCGAATTCTAAGTTCCCAATTTTGTCATATTTAAGTCCTATTTGTGGTGTGCCATAAACTGTGCTAACTCTCTATTTTGCAGCTTTTAGTTAGTTTTATTTTTCATTTTGATGTAATTAATAGATTAATACGTGTATTTTAGGCGCTTGTATTTTTCTAGATAAATCGTGTATTTTAGGCGTTTGTAAGGTGAGGTTGAGAGTTTTTATTTTTATTTAATCGGGTTGTAATAATTTAATTATTTACTGCTTTACTCTATTTGTGTGTGCGCTGTATGCTTAATTTAATGTAATAAAATCCATCTTTAGAATTTAAAATACCATCCATGAACATTGGCTGTATTTATTTTAATTAAACACGAAATAAGGGACTTGTCCAGACCTAGATCTCTGGATAGTGTAGTGGCCTTTCATCCGGTTCAGCTATGCTATAAATTTCCTAGTTGAGCTGAACCGGGTGGCGACTCCCACACTATTTATCGAGACTTAGGTCTCGATTCTTTTACGAAATAATTAATTTCTCAAAAATGAATTTTATTATAAAAACCCCACGCGAGGGAGGATTGCCCGATATCGAGGCTCCCTTCCGAGAGAGTCCGCGTTCCGTCGAAAACGTCGTCCGCTCACAGTGGCGACACTATTGGGGAATTCTTAAAAAAGTTTTATTAAAAACTTAAAAGAATTTGACAAGCCTTGAAAAATGTCTAATCAAAATAAGGTGGATGATTCTTGTATGGTATTTTATTTTGCATTCTTTAGTTAGACATTTTTGCATTAGGTTAAGTATCCCGTTTTAGCCCCGGTGAATTGTTGAAGTGTCACCTATGTTCCTCATGGTCTTAGGGGCACGGATACAAAACATCACCTATAGCCTCGTACGAACCCCTTCGTTCGGACCCTTGAATGGGGAGAAATGAGGAGTATATTTTGCTATGGGAGCCTTGATTCTAACCCGACTTGGACCGAACTCATATAGGCAAACTTAGTTGGATCTCCTTAGGATATCAAAATAAATTGTGTGAATGCTATAAATCGCACCTTCATCATCCCCGGTTGATGATCGAAGAGAACCCCACCTAGGACTCGGTTAGAATTTTCAAAGACCGACCACGTTTGGAGAAATAAGGTTGGAATAATATGCTTTGTGTGCTATGTGTTTCTCGCCATTCCGTGACATACCATCATCGCCATTTTCATAAACATGACAAGCCATACACGTAAAACATTTGTGTGATACTAACCCACATTTTTGTGCAGCCACTTGCATTTTATTTTCTCATGTGAAAATTAAATCATCCGTGTGTCATTCATTCTAACCATTATTTTTTGCAGCCATAACATTATACTTGTGTGTTAGCATTTTTACAAAGCATACACATCATTATGTATGTCATGCATCCTAACCATATTTTTGTGCAGCCATTTGCATTTTGTATGACATAAGCATCCATATCATTTCACCATATTTAAATTATGGATATTCCAAGGATGCCCATCATAATCATTTCATAACATATCGGGTATCCCAAATTACCCGTGTTCTACCAATGCATCAGATCGCATTCGGCCATTCTACGAAATTATCTCATTCAATACAGACCATAATGGTCTTAGGTCTATTTTTTGTGTGACGATTTACACGATGCATTTCATGACACCATACTCATTCATCATAAATATCATGTGGCACCGTGGTCCACATCGGATCACTTCATGACATTACCACATCATTCAAGGCGCTTCCCGAGTGCTAGATTAGTACACATCTAGGGGCATTTCATAACATCACAAATCATGAAAGGTGTTCCCCGAACACCAAACTTTTGTCCGTGTCACAAGATACACATGACTTGTTTGTAATATCACACCATGTTAGATGCTCCTAAAACGTCGAAACTCTGTCCGTGAGCCGACCCTCATGCGACCATTTCATATCATCTTATAGACCTACAAAGTGTCAAAACTCTATCCGTGTGTCGGCATGCACGTGTCCATTTCATAAGATTCACTAGGTGTCCCAAAGGCACTGAACCCTTGTCCGTATGGCAGTCCACACATGACCTTTTTGCATAAACATTGGGTGTTCTTGGGATGTCCGGAAAAGAAAATAGAATAATAAGTGGGAATCATTTTTATCATCATTTCACGCAAAACATCACTCCATTCATTCATCATAAGCAATTTCAATGCCTCACTCTTCATGACACCATTCCATTCATTGACCCTAAATGTTTCCCAACTGATGTCAAGCAGAATAAATCGGAGCGACCTTGGACAAGATCTCAGGCTTCGAGGGCTGTTGGGGAACCGAGAGCAGTAGAACTAGAAAGTGAATCCGACTCAGGGGAAGAAGTTGAGATGGATAACCCGACACCAAGCCTCGATGATGCTTTAAAGGATTTCCTAAGATCACAGGATTTTCGTGATATGCTCAAGGAGGAAATGCGAGCTGTAGTGAGAGAAGCCAGAGAAACTGGTGGTAATGGAACCGGAAAGGAGAAAGAGGCCGAATCATCCCAGTAGGGTGGTGATACCTCGGCTAGTTTAGAGAAGCTGTAAGAAAGTGAGGCAGCTATGGAAAGAAAAATGAAGGCGAAGTATTCTGAGCTAGATGAAGTTGTGGCCCAACTGAAGAAAGGGGCCAGTGTCAGTTCTGAATCCAAGAAGGCAGTTAATATAGATGCCATGATCAGCAAAGGCATCGAGACTTTTCCCATTGGCTTTCAAGTGCCAAAAGTTCCTTCTTACAAGGAAATGGGTTCACCAGAGGCCCATGTGAATCTCCATGCCCGAGTAATGTTGACGGCGGGCGCTACTAAGCAACAACTTATCAACCTCTTCCCGACTACACTTGAGGGAGGAGCATTGGGCTGATATAATTCTTTATCAGAGGAAGACCAATCAGACTGGGAAGCTTTATCGGTGGCCTTTATCAAATATTACAGCTTCAACACCAAGATTTAGGTGAAGCAGTATGATCTGGAACGAATCAAGCAAAAGCCCAATGAGTCTTTCGATGAATATTACCAGCGATGGATGAACAAGATGATCTTGCTAAAAAACCGCCCCGATGAAGATGAATTGATACAGAAGTTGATTGACGGTAGTAGGGACATCTTCAAGAACAATATGAAATTCCATCCATTCGGTGAGCTTAGTGAAGTATATAGCATGGCTATGAAAATTGAGCGAGATGAGGAAGAGAAAGCAGCAAGCCATAAAGGTGGCAGAAGTTTAGGGTATAGTTCTGGGTACAGGTCGACAACTGTGACCGGGTCTGGTGGCGGTTCTAGCTCAGGTTCTGGAGGAAAAGGGGGGCAGTCTTCAGATGTGAAGCAAGTTGAGGTTGCCACAGTAACCTAGAAGCAAAGCAATCAGAACAGGAATCCAGGAGGATAGAATATCCCCTTGGACTCTTCCATTGGTCAAAATCTTTGCGAAGTGCAGAAACGGAGGATTGTTACAGTCACTGAGGCCATTTGAAAAACCCGCTGAGGCGGATAAAGATAATTTCTGTATGTACAATGTTGTGGCTGGCCACAAAACCAATAATTGCTATAAACTGAGGGATGCTGTTCAAAAGTTAATTGATGAAGGGAAATTGCAGGAACCCCCTAAACCCAGCACAAAAACCAACCCATTGTCGGCATTTGAGAAGCTGGTTAACATGTCAGGATTGCCAGCTAAGTTCATTTTTGCTCAAGTCCTTCAGGCGAATCCCGCTATCCAGTCTGTAGCAATTGGCGATGTTGAAATGGAGTCAGAATGTGAGGTGAAGACAGAACAGAAATAAATCAAAACGATAAGCTTGAATGACCTTGACTCAGAGGATGAATACGAAGAGTTTGGCGGAGATGAGATAGTTAAGCCTCCAGCTATCGAAAAGCTAAAAATTCAAGAAGTTCAGAATGTAACCCGGAGTGGTAGGGTTTATCAACCGACGGCTCAAGTGAAAGACAAGGCTCCGATGACTGGATCGGGTAGTACATCAACACAGGAGAGAGTTGAGGAAGAAGATCTGGTTATCTCTCAGTTGAAGAAAACCCCTGCCTAAGCTAGTTTGTGGCATATGCTTTTAACCTCTAAGGAGCATAGGGCAGCCTTAGTGAAGAAGTTTTCAGAAATTGAAGTGTCCCCCATTGCATCACCGGAGGCCATATGTTGTTTGTTAGATAAGATCCATTCAGGGGCTCCTGATATTGTGTTTTCTGAAAAAGACCTGCCTAGTGAGGGAAAGGCCCACAATAAGGCCTTATACATCAGGGCCCATGTGATGGATAAAGTGATGCTGTGTGTGATGGTGGATGATAAGTCGACCTTGAATATATGTCTACTAAAAATGCTACCATGTTTGGGTCTGAACGAAGATGCCTTAAAGAAGTCCTCCACGGTGATTCGGGCATATGATGACTCTAAAAGAATAGTAATCGGCACTTTTGAAACTGAAGTGGAGGTTGGGCCAGTCAAGTTGATGTTCATGTTCACTATGATAGACATCCCGGTCACTTTCGCCCTGCTGTTGGGAAGACCATGGTTCCACCCATTAGAAGGTGTTCCCTCTACTCTACATCAGAAGATTAATTTCCCGATAAATAGAGAGATTATAACTATTGAGGCGGATGCCCAGTCTATGATTGCTACTGTAAACGAATGGGTTGTACCATTTGACTGATTTCAAATCGCCATGGCTGGGGAAGAGGAAGCCACAGATGCTCCAATGGTAATTTATGGAAACTATATGTCGGAGTGGCTGTCCCGGTATTTGCACAAGCACAATTTTGTTCCGGGTATGGGATTGGAATCAACCTACAAGGGGTGCCTAAGTTTAACATTGACTCGGGAAAGCCAAAGCAGTTTGGGCTAGGGTTCGTAAAAGAGACATCTGACTAGAAGAACCCAAAAAATGGCAAGAACAGCAAGCCTATGATGAAACCATTTATAAAGGCTGGAGAAGAGCTGTACAAGGGCCATGTTGAACCAGTAAGGGTCGGGAACATTAAATACCCCAGCTATGAAATATTTTCTGATGTCATAGACTTTGAGAAAAGCCGAGAAGAACTAATAGCCCCCGTGGTGGTGGAAAAGTTAGCTGCTAAGTTTATTGTTCTACAAAGTGAGCTGCATGAAGTGATGGCAAAAGCAGTGGAAGTGGCCGAAGAGAAAACTGAAGAGAAAGCCTGTGATGAATCTGTAGAAGCAATTTCAGGTGCGCTGTCTGCCACCTTAAGCAAGGCATTTGGGAAGTCTAAAGAAGGGTTTGGTAAGGAGTTGATGGCCAAGGTAAACTTGGATCATGTGGTTGCTGAAATAGCCAAGATTATGGAAAAGGCTAAGGCACAGATGGCTGAAGCTGGAAAGACCGCTGTCACTAATGAAAAAGAGGCCAAGATGACTGTAGGTCCAGATGATGCTCTGAAGATGAAAGTGGAAGCTGAACAAGTGCAAATCCCTCCGCTGTGGAGGATGAAAATGATTTTGTTGTATCTATTTCTTCCATTATCAATGTGAATGATGTACTTTATGACAATTTTAATGCAATAAAATCTCAGTTTGCTTACTTGTGTGATGTTTATCTTGATAATTTTATGCATGCATTTGAATCACCATCAAGCATATTTAGCATACATGACACTGCATTGCATGAAATCAACATAAGTACAGATGAAAACCCTAGAATGGTATTCATTTCACATGAGCCAAAACCAGAGGAAGAGAGAGAATTAACAAGAGTATTGCAAAAACATGTTAAAGCTTTCGCGTGGTCATACGAGGACATGCCAAGTGTAGACACGGAGATAGCAGTTCATAAGATCCCGACAGACCCTAAGTTCAAGCCAGTGAAGCAGAAACTGAGAAGGTTGAGACCAAAGTGGGCTACCTTGGTGAAAGAAGAAGTGGCTAAGCAGATAGACGCCAAATTCCTTAAAGTGGCGGAGTATACAGAATGGCTAGCCAACATCGTCCCAGTACCTAAAAAGGATGGAAGGGTAAGAGTATGCGTTGACTACAGGGACCTGAATAAAGCATGACCAAAAGATAATTTCCCCTTGCCTTACATCGATGTCCTAGTTGATAGTGCAACAAAAGCGGCAATGTATTCCTTCATGGATGGGCTTTCAGGGTACAACCAGATCCTGATGGATGTGATAGGATGTGATAGATAAGGTGAAGACATCATTCATTACAAAGTAAGGCACTTTCTACTTCAGAGTAATGCCTTTTGGGTTGAAGAATGCTGGAGCCACTTACCAAAAGGCTGTCACAACATTGCTGCATGATATGATCCATAAAGAAGTTGAGGTGTATGTTGATGATATGCTTGTTAAATCAATGACCCGGGAGAAACATCCTGTTATCCTCGTTAGATTTTTTACACGCATTGGGGAGTATAACTTGCGACTCAACCCTAAGAAGTGTATATTCGAGGTCACATCAGGGAAGCTGCTGGGCCATGTAGTTAGCCAGAGAGGAATAGAAATGGACCCAGATAAAATCAAAGCTATTCGAGACATGCCAGCTCCAAAAACAGAGAAGGAAGTCCAGTCATTCTTGGGCTCCTTACAGTACATCAGTCGTTTCATAGCACAATTGACCTCCATTTGTGAGCCAATTTTTAAGCTATTAAAGAAAGATTAGCCAATTGTGTGGGATGACAGATGTCAGTTGGCATTCGAGAAAATCAAGGCTTACCAGGTAAGTCTGCCAGTTCTGAGCCCACCAATTCCAGGGAAACCTTTAATTTTGTATTTGGCTATTGAAGATTCCTCTACAGGGGCAATGTTGGTGCAAGAACAAGATGGCAGGAAGGAGTATCCCATTTACTACCTCAGCAAGAAGCTGCTAGAGTATGAAACCAAGTATACATTGGTGGAGAAGGCATGTGTGGTAATGATCTGGCTGACCAAGAAGCTGCACCATTACTTTCAGTCATACAAAGTGCAGGCTGTGGCCAAGGTGGACCTGATGATGTATTTGTATGAAGTACCAGTGCTGGTTGGAAAGTTATCAAGGTGGCTATTACTCTTATCGGAGTTCGACATTGAATACATCACTAAGAAAACTATTAACGGGCGAGCCGTAGCAGAATTTCTAACAAATCAGCCACTAGAGTCAGATTTGTTGGGATTCGTCATTGGAAAAATAACGTGGCGCAGGGGAAAATACACCGTTTAAAATTTCCTAGAATCCACCTATCGTGTCCAATTACCATTGATTAGAATAAAATCAATATGAATCAAGAGAGATTAACTCACCGGATTCGTCTCTTCTAGAGACTGCTGCAGAATCGGTTCCTGACACTGCGATCTCCAAAGTCCGGTGCACGACCAACTATTGAGCAGGAACCGGTGCTAGCCGAAGACGCGAAGGAATGGAGGTTTAATGCTGGGATTTTTGGCTGTTTTGGGGCTGCTATTGGTGGCTGAAATTTCCAGCAATTAATTAGAGTTGAATTAGGTTTTTCTTCCTTAAGTGTGCCCTTATATAGACACCTTGTCTAGTTAGGTTTTAATTAGGTTAATTAAACCCAAGCCCACTAGGATTATAATTACATAAATAAACTTTAATTAAAAAGTATATAGTATGTAATTTAATTCCATTTGGCTAAATTTAATTACCCCTAAATAAAATTAAATCACACTTAAGTTAATACAATACATGTATTTAATTTTCCTACTTTGGAAAATTATTTAATTAATTGTTTACTATATGTAATTCAATTAATTGATAAATTAATTAATTACATTATGTAAACTTATTAATTAAATTAAATTCAACCCAATGTCAATTAATTACCTTGACACCGAATGTCAACTAATTAATTAACGCATTCCTTCCAATGTACATTACATGTACAATTTCTATAAGTTCCAGCTTAGTTGATCTATGTGCACGATCCTATGGGTCTGTCTTTATGTTGGCAGTAGGCCCAAGGCCCACAGACTGTAAGTGGGTTCTAGCAAACCATTACAGCCCCAATTAAGACAGAGATGCAGCAGTCTTTAGAAGACACTCACCCGGTAGTAATCTCATACTGTCCTTTGCCTAACGATATCGATATGAATAAACAAGAGGCATGGTGTCCGTCATCCTCTTCTGTTGTTTATTATATTTCTTGATCTTGAGTTGACTGATTAATCAAATAAGCAACCAACTTATTTGGGTATGGCCATACACTTATCAGTCCCACTCATCAAGTGGCCAATGATATCATCTCGGTGTTACCCGAGTGGCAATTCCATCACTTCATCATCAATATCAACATGTTCACCGATCCACCCAATCATACCCGTATTTAGCATCCTTTTACAGACTTGTTAGGCGTATGTCAAAGTGAACCGGATTCCATATTGATATTATAATGAAATCTGGTTTGAGGACAAAAGAGACCTACTAAAGAAAGACCTATGACGCGACAACCATGTGACTTTCTTGTGTGGATTGATCCAGTCCCATGTCAACGACATGTACCTATATTCATGACTGACTATACAAGTACTGTGGCTAGTTAAGAACTGCCATACAGTCATCGAATATACAAGTCTGTGGTTCTATTCGTTCCCACGATTATAACAGACCTGGGATTGGTTTTATGATTATCAATAAATGGATACTCTACTCATATTATAGCACAAGATATAAATGAAATAGATTAATTGCCTTTATTAATGCGACACAAATAATGTATTCATACATTAGTGTAACCTGACACTACCAGCTCATCTTGACCTCTATACACTAAGAAAGCATCCTTAGTCCGGTTAAGGTACTTCAAGATTGCCTTGATTGCCTTCTAGTGTTCCTCACCGGGGTCCGACTGGTACCGGCTAGTCATACTTAGTGCAAACACGACATCAGGCCTCGTACATAACATGGAGTACATGATAGATCCAATAGCAGATGCATGAGGGCTCTTTTCCATGTTCTCCCGGTCCTTCTTTGTTTTAGGACCATCTTTCTTACTCAGCTTCAACCCATGGCGCATAGGCAAGAATCCTTTCTTTGCCTTGTCCATGCTGAATCCTTTTAGAACCTTGTCAATGTACGTGGCCTGACTTAGGCCTAGAAGCCGATTGGATCTATCTCTGTAGATCCTGATCCCTAAGATCGTCTCAGCTTCGCCTAAGTCCTTCATTGCGAAGCACCTACTCAACCACTGCTTAACCCCTTGCAGTGTTGGTATGTCACTTCCAATGATAAGGATGTCGTCAACATACAGCACTAGGACGGTGGAAACGCTCCCACTAACCATCTTATACACACAGGGCCTTTAACTTGAAACACCACTTGCAACCTATCACCTTAGCACCCAGAGGTGGATCTACCAAGTTCCATACTTGGTTATCGTGCATAGATTGCATCTCAGCCTCTATGGCTTTGCGCCATTGATCTGAGTGTGGGCTTTCAACAGCCTCCTGATAGGTATTGGGCTCCTCTTGGTCAACGACCATAAGGTCCCCATCATCACTCACGAGAAAGTCGTACCTCTCTGGCTGATGACATGTCCTACCAGACCTTCAAGGTCCTGTGCAACCGTTTCTGGTTCCTCAATTTCTTGAGCAGTCAGATTGGTTCCCGAAGTATCCTCAGCAGTAGCTGCAGGAGTTTGTGAGTCTTGAACTTTTGAAAGTTCAACATTACTCCCACTGTCTCTCTTGGAAAGGAATTCCTTCTCCAAGAAGACTGCATTTCTGGCTATGAAAACTTTGTTTTCGGCCGGATCGTAGAAGTAATAACCCTTAGTTTCCTTAGGGTAACCCACAAACTGGCACTTGACAGATTTGGACTCGAGTTTGTCACTTGTCAATTTCTTAACATGTGCATCACAGCCCCAAATCTTCAAGAAGGAAACATTGGGCTTTCGGCCTTTCCATAGTTCATATGGTGTTCCCTCAACTGCCTTGCTTGGTGTATTATTAAGAATATAAGCAGCTGTCTCTAAAGCATATCCCCAAAAGGAGACAGGGAGTGTAGCATGACTCATCATCGAGCGGACCATGTCAAGTAAGGTCCTATTCCTCCTTTCTGACACTCCATTCCACTGGGGTGTACCAGGAGGAGTGAGTTGGGATATGATCCCACACTCTCTAAAAAACGAGTCAAAATCTTGGCTCAAATATTCACCCCCTCGGTCAGACCGAAGTGCTTTTATTTTCTTGCCAAGTTGGTTTTCTACTTCATTCTTAAAGTCCTTGAACCTTTGGAGAGTCTCAGACTTATGCTTCATCAGATACAGGTAACCGTATCTGCTGAAGTCATCCGTGAAGGTGACGAAGTACAGAAAACCAGATCTAGCACTAGTGCTCATTGGGCCACATACATCGGAATGTATTAGCTCCAATAGCTCTGAGGCCCTTTCAGCAGTCTTGCTAAAAGGCGCCTTTGTCATCTTGCCTCTCAAACAAGATTCGCATGTGTCATAAGGCTGGATGTCAAATGACCCTAGCACTCCACTAGAGTGAAGCCTAGCTATGCGCTTCTCATTTATATGGCCAAGTCGACAATGCCAGATGTAAGTAGGATTAATTTCATTTTGTTTAATCCTTTTAGTATTTATGTTATAGATTGAACTTTCACGTTTTAGATCAAGGATATATAAGCCATTTTCAAGAAATGCTATTCCATAAATAATATTGCCACATTGCATAGAAATTCTACTATGTCCAATATTAAATACAAAACCAGAAATATCCAACAAAGAAATGGAAATAATATTCCTGCGCATCGCAGGTACAAAATAACAGTTTATTAGTTCCAAAACAAGTCCACTAGGCATCTCCAAGAAATAATCTCCGATCTCCATGGCCTGAACCCGAGCACCATTTCCGACTCGAAGATCTACTTCTCCAGATCCTAATAATCTCCTATTTCTTAGACCCTACACATTTGAACAAATGTGAGATCCACATCCAGTGTCCAAGATGCAAGATGTAGAAATAGCCAGATTAATCTCAACAACATAAATACCTGAAGCAGCAGTTTTGCCCTTCAGTTGCTCCCTTAGCTTTGGACATGAGCTCTTCCAGTGCCCCTTCTCATGACACTCATGGCAAACGTTGTCAGGAGAGGCAACCCTTGCTTTAGGTTGGGCCACAACCTTTTTGCCCTTAGCCTTGGCCTTTTGGGCCTTAGCCTTGGCCTTAGATTTGGCCTTTCCCTTAGCAATGGGCATATTGCCCTTGTTCACCAGCAATACTTCAGGAGTCTTCTTAAGAGACTGCTCAGCAAGCTTGAGCATGCCATGCAGCTTAACAACCGATTTATCCAACCCTTGCATATGGTAATTCATGATAAACTGGTTGTAAGACTCAGGAAGTGACCCGAGAATAATGTCTGTTGCCAAGTCCTGCGGAACTGGCGAGCCGAGGTGGGCAAGTGTATCAATATACCCCTTCAACTTTAGCACATGAGTGCTAACAGAAGTCCCAGCTACCATCACAGTCGTGCAAAGTGCCTTAGTTGTCAGGTAACGTTCCTGATGAGCCTGATCTTGGAACATCTTTTTAAGCTGATCCATCATCTCATAAGCATGCTCGTCCATGAACTGCTTCTGAAGATCAGAAGCCATGGTACCCAGCATGAGGCACGAGACATCTCGGTCATCCCTCACATGCCGATCGTACTGCTCCACTATCG
The DNA here is from genome assembly GCA_039660915.1 of Euphorbia tirucalli. Lineage (NCBI taxonomy): Eukaryota > Viridiplantae > Streptophyta > Magnoliopsida > Malpighiales > Euphorbiaceae > Euphorbia > Euphorbia tirucalli. The sequence goes on from CM077633.1 coordinate 24,865,771, forward strand.
CCATGGTGATGCCTCGACCTGCGGGAGGGCCGGCTGGTAAAGGAGCATTCAGTACATACTCCTTAGACTCTTGTCTAAGAACTATTTGTAAGTTCCTAGCCCAGTCCAGGAAGTTGGTCCCCGAAAGCTTTTCCTTCTCCAAGAGTGACCTAAGTGAGAGTGAGTTGTTGTTTGTTGCAGCCATTTAAATTGCTTAACTGAAATGGGATTATCTACATGGAAGAAATCATTGCTTGAGTTAGAAATAAAGGACTTTTAAGCCAATTCAAATTAATAATCCGATTTAATTTGTTTGTTGGTGTTGTTAATTGGCTGACTTGACCAAGATCCACAACTTATCAATGACTGGCCGAACTAGGGCTCGCTAACCAACCATTGATTCGTTTGGTAGGACAACCTATCCAATCCTTCCACGAAGGACTCTTGGTTTGATGGGCTTATTGACACTTTACCCATCTGTGCTTAGGGCTCGCTCTGAGCTAATGCTACCCATGTTGAGTCAAACCACCATTCACATGTTAACCATACCAAGTATCTTAACCCTCGACGGCCCACTGAATACTACAATGTACCCAGCTAGGGCATGGCGCACATTGCAGCATCAATGGGAGGAAGAGGTGTGAATGTGGGAAGCACTTTTAAGCGACTCAATATTTTAATTTCCGGATTATAATTAAGTGATACGGCTCAGCATGCATAAACGCGGGTAATAATTTGGTGATCCATACATCCATATTATATGACAAATGCAATAGCATACTTAATTTAAAATAAATGAGATCCTATGGGCCTTTAATTACAACCTAACGAAAAACTAGATATCCTATCTAATTCTTCATGGGCCGGACTGCAATCCTTCTTGGGCTCCCACCATGGGCTTACTCCATTTGGGCCTTCCTACATACTTGATGCAATTACAATAATTTTGTAAAATAAAATCTATTCTAAAATTACATCAAAATAATAATAAAAATGGCACGCAGGCCATATTTCCCAAAATTAAATTACAACCGATAATAATTTAGGGCCCATAGAACTCAACATAACATTTCAAACAAAGTACCTGTCGTGCACATACATACCAATATGATGCATGATCATGGCATTCCAAATTACAAATATAAATGTTAAGCCGAGTTACTTAGGGTGAAATCGCCAATTTTAACAAATGTGACTAAGGCCCATAAAGGCCCAATGGATAACATCCATAAATGCAAAATTAACAGTTTTGCTCCCACTTGAATTTGGGTTGTCACAAATTTAAAATTTAGCTCTCCCAATTTTAACCGGTGTCACGGTTTATTGGGCCAATTTCACAAAGTCCATATTCAATTTAATATGCAACCAATTAAATTAAATATGCATGCCAACAAAATAAACAATTTAAATACAAATTAATTTTAAAAAAATTAATTTAATTTGCATTAGGGTCTGGACAAAAAAATACCCGCAAAATCCAAAACCGGACCCAAAACCCGTGCGCGGCGCAGCTGTCCCGGCAGGGCAGCAGTGCCGCTGCGCGGCAGCAGCAGCAGCAGCCAGCTGCTGCGTGGCATGATGCTGGGCAGCATGCCATGCAGCAGCTGCTGCCGCTGGATGGAATCGCAATTTTCGATTCCATCCAGCCCAAAAATCCCTTTTTTTTAAAAAAAACATAAACAAAAAAAAATGTTTCCAACGAAATATATATAATTAATATACAAAACAATTTTAGATGGAAAATGATTGGGGAAAAAAAAATCAAAAACCCCAATCCAAAACGATTCTAGGGTTTATCCAAAACAAAACCAATTAAGCAAAAACCCTAAAATCACAAACTTGAAACCCATTCTTTCTCAAAGAACGCTTTCAAGAACCAATTCCAATCAATCTAATGGACAAAACCTAGGCTCTGATACCACTGTTGGGATTCGTCATTGGAAAAATAACGTGGCGCAGCGGAAAATACACCGTTTAAAATTTCCTAGAATCCACCTATCGTGTCCAATTACCATTGATTAGAATAAAATCAATATGAATCAAGAGAGATTAACTCACCGGATTCGTCTCTTCTAGAGACTGCTGCAGAATCGTTTCTTGAAACTGCGATCTCCAAAGCCCGGTGCACAACCAACTATTGAGCGGGAACCGGTGCTAGCCGAAGACGCGAAGGAATGGAGGTTTAATGCTGGGATTTTCTGCTGTTTTGGGGCTGCTATTGGTGGCTGAAATTTCCAGCAATTAATTAGAGTTGAATTAGGTTTTTCTTCCTTAAGTGTGCCCTTATATAGACACCTTGTCTAGTTAGGTTTTAATTAGGTTAATTAAACCCAAGCCCACTAGGATTATAATTACATAAATAAACTTTAATTAAAAAGTATATAGTATATAATTTAATTCCATTTGGCTAAATTTAATTACCCCTAAATAAAATTAAATCACACTTAAGTTAATACAATACATGTATTTAATTTTCCTACTTTGGAAAATTATTTAATTAATTGTTTACTATATGTAATTCAATTAATTGATAAATTAATTAATTACATTATGTAAACTTATTAATTAAATTAAATTCAACCCAATGTCAATTAATTACCTTGACACCGAATGTCAACTAATTAATTAACGCATTCCTTCCAATGTACATTACATGTACAATTTCTATAAGTTCCAGCTCAGTTGATCTATGTGCACGATCCTATAGGTCTGTCTTTATGTTGGCAGTAGGCCCAAGGCCCACAGACTGTAAGTGGGTTCTAGCAAACCATTACAGCCCCAATTAAGACAGAGATGCAGCAGTCTTTAGAAGACACTCACCCGGTAGTAATCTCATACTGTCCTTTGCCTAACGATATCGATATGAATAAACAAGAGACATGGTGTCCGTCATCCTCTTCTGTTGTTTATTATATTTCTTGATCTTGAGTTGACTGATTAATCAAATAAGCAACCAACTTATTTGGGTATGGCCATACACTTATCAGTCCCACTCATCAAGTGGCCAATGATATCATCTCGGTGTTACCCGAGTGGCAATTCCATCACTTCATCATCAATATCAATATGTTCACCAATCCACCTAATCATACCCGTATTTAGCATCCTTTTACAGACCTGTTAGGTGTATGTCAAAGTGAACCGGATTCCATATTGATATTATAATGAAATCTGGTCTAAGGACAAAAGAGACCTACTAAAGAAAGACCTATGACGCGACAACCATGTGAATTTCTTGTGCGGATCGATCCAGTCCCATGTCAACGACATGTACCTATATTCATGACTGACTATACAAGTACTATGGCTAGTTAAGAACTGCCATACAGTCATCGAATATACAAGTCTGTGGTTTTATTCGTTCCCACGATTAGAACAGACCTGGGATTGGTTTTATGATTATCAATCAATGGATACTCTACTCTTATTATAGCACAAGATATAAATGAAATAGATTAATTGCCTTTATTAATGTGACACAAATAATGTATTCATACATGACTCTTAATGTATAATACAAAATACAAGAATCCAATGCCCTAAGAACTAGGGCACACCAACAAGATTACACAGAGAATTTGGAGTTCCCAGACAAACAGCTGGCCATGGTGGAAATAAAGAGATGGGTTATATGCTTCGACGTTGCTATGAATAGAAAAGGTGCTGGGATCGGGGTAATCATAGCAATACCAGATGGTGAAATCATTCCGTTATCAAAGAGACTGGATTTTCCCATAACCAATAACGGAGCAGAGTATGAAGCGTGCCTATTTGGAATGGAAGCTTTGTTGACCTTAGGGGCAAATGACGTCTTGATTATTAGAGATTCACTTTTAGTGATTGGGCAACCTCAAGGTGAATGGGAGCTAAAAGAAGAAGCATTACGGCCTTACTTGGAACTGCTACAATACAGAAGAGAGCCTTTCAGCCAATGCGAATTCAGACATATCCCTAGAGATGAAAACAAGATGGTTGATGTGCTAGCAATGCTGTCTTCTATGTGGGAGAATCCAGAAGAAACTCAAGTACAACCACTGGTGTAAGCGTCAGAATTTTACTCCCTAAAAAAAATGCTAGTGTCACACGACTGTAACTTACAGTCGTGCGACTGTAATTACAAAATTACAGTCGTATGACTATAAGATTGAAGCAGGTGCAGAACACCATACCCATGACATAAGGAAAAGAGAGGAAAAAGATGGGCAATTAATGCCCGGATTTTGGTGAAGAAAGGGCAGAGAATAAGAGAGGAGAGAAGGGAGAAAAAGAGGGACTTGATTTCTGGTTTTTATAGAGAGAGTTTAGAGAGAGAATTGGGAAGGAAAAGAAAGAGAAACCACACAAACACTAACTTCTTTTTCTCTTCTTTTTCTTTATAATTCTTGAGTGATTAAGTTCAAAATCTGTTAGTCATCAATAGGTTAACAACTTAACACTCTAAATTCAATCAATCTTGGATTAAAAAATATCAGAATCCCTAACATTTGGAGAATTTGGACATAACTTCACAACCTTAACTCAAGAGGAAAAAGTGCAAATTTGAGTGGATTGGTGCGACGCTAGGAGTCATTCCTACGGTGGATAAGTGCCAAAAAGGTGAACACTCTTCATTCCCTCTTTTTTTCATGCTTTCTGGGTGAATTGGTGTGTTTTTGTGCATTTTTTTTCACTTTTTGCATTTTCTGTTTCTGGAAATCAAAAACAGACGTATGTCTGTTCTTGAGTTGATGAACAGTAGTACGAGTGTTCTTAGTTTCCAGATTGTCTTCTTTCAGTTTTGTTTTGAATAAATTTTTGGCGAAATCCTGAAGTTGGATCGATTTACAATCGCACGACTGTAATTATGGTCGTACAACTGTAGTTACAGTCGCACGACTGTAATGCTCCTCCAAGAGCAGAATTTCCAGAATAATCCCTAAAAAATTTCTAAAAATCCATAAAAATTCAGAAAAATCAGAAAATCACCAAAAATGAATTTTGTTGTGTACATTGACTACCTTAGATTTAATTTTCAGTGCATTTGTATCTAGAACAATACCATGACGGAGACCTGATTCTCCCAAAAACCGACCCACGTCACATGTTACAATTAATTAAACCGGCAAAAATCGTTTTCAAAATGATTTTCTCACAAAACCAAAAAATACAGGGACGTTTCAAAATGTTTTCCAGGTCTAATCAGGCAGGTTTGCCGAGCCAACCCAGTTATCCCCCTAAATGCATGTTCCCGAATTCTAAATTCCCAATTCTGTCATGTTTGAGTCCTATTGGTGGTGTGCCATAAACTATGCTAACCCCTTTTGTTTGCAGCTCTTTATTTTATATATATATATGTATTTGATAGAATTTACTCGTGTATTTTAGGTGAATATAATTTTTAGTTAAATCGTGTATATTAGGCGATTGTAAAAGTGAGGACAAGAGTTTTTATCTTTATTCGATCGGGTTGTAATAATTAATCATTTACTATTTTACTTTATCTGTATGCGCGTTGTATGTTTAACTTAATGCTATAAAATTGAATTTAGAATTTGAAATACTATCTATGAACATTAGCCGTTTTTTATTTTAATTAGACATGAAATAAGGGACTTGTCCAGACCTAGATCTCTGGATAGCATAGCGGCTGTTCGTCTGGTTCAGCTACATTATAAATTTCCCGGTTGAGCTGAGCCGGGTGGCGACTCCTATACTATTCATCGAGACTTAGGTCTCGGTTCTTTTAAGATAATTAATTCTATTTTTTTTGCAAAACCAATTTTTCCGTAATAAAAACACCACGCGAGGGAGGGGTCCACCCGAAATCGAAGCGCCCCTTTCGAAAATGTCGTCCGCTCATAACTGGTTATAGCAACTTCCAGACATCCTTGCTTCAAAGTGCATGAAGTAATGGAATTGATAGCTAAAGAGAAGCCGTGGTTCTTCGACATTTACCAATATGTGAAGGAAGGGAAATATCTAGAGGGAGCCAGTACTGTTGACAAGGTGTCATTAAGAAAGTTAGCCAGTCAGTTCATAATCTTAAAAGATGGACTATACAAGAGAACGGCAAATGGTGTTCTTTTGAGGTGCTTGACAGAGCAAGAGGTAGAAACAGTGATGCAGCAAGTACACGCAGGCTCCTGCGGGCCACATATGAATGGACTTGCTATGGCCAGGAAGATAATGAGACAAGGGTACTTCTGGCTGACTATGTAAGCTGATTGTATAAGGAAAGTAAAGAGATGTCACGAGTGTCATATCTATGTTGATATCAGTCATCTGCCGCCACTTGAGCTATAGAATCTGGCATCCCCTTGGTCCTTTTTAGCATGGGGGATAGATATGATTGGTGAAATTCATCCTGCAGCGTCTAATGGACACCGAGTCATAGTTGTGGCAGTTGATTACTTCTCAAAATGGATGGAGGTAGAATCCTTCACTAGTGTGACAGCCAAGCAGATGGTTAAGTTCATCTAGAAGAACATCTTTGCTAGATATGGAATTCCTCACCATGTAGTGACTGACAACGTAGTACGGTTTCAAGGGGCAACAGCTGAGCTGCTTACAGAACATGGCATTGAGCACCATAAGTCTTCTCCATACAGACCGCAAGATAATGGTGTAATAGAGGCAGCTAATAAGGTAATAAAGAAGATCTTATAAAAATGGTAACAACATACAAAGATTGGGCTGACAAGCTGTCGTATACTCTTTGGGGTTATAGAACCAGTGTTGGAACACCAACAGGGGAAACTCCCTATGCCTTGGTATATGGTATGGAAGCAGTACTGCCTATAGAAATAGAACTCAAGTCACTTAGAGTCACCTTGGAAGCTCAGTTATCAGAGACCGAATGGGCTCAAGCTAGATACAAGCAATTGGCAGCGCTAGATGAAAAACGGCTGAAAGCACTGGATCATTTGTAAATGTACTAATGCAGAATGGCTCGGGCTTATAGCTGGAATGTCAAGTGCCCTAGGCGGCAGCTGAAAGCAGGGGACTTGGTTTTGAAAAAATTAAGGCCTTCAAATGTCAATGTAGGGGCGAAATTCAGACCTAGCTGGGAAGGGCCCTATGTTGTGAAGAAAGTGCTATCAAAAGGTGGTGTCAGCATCATGGACATGGATGGAAATGAGTTCACCAATCCTATCAATCAAGACCGCTTAAAGCTTTATCATGTCTAAAAAAAAGGGGGTGGTCTGCTAGGCTGAAAACTCGAAAAGAGCGGCCTAGGCAAAAGTTAAGACACGAGAGAAAATAATCGGTCGAAAAATATGAAAGGGACGACTGGTGATGGATTCTGGCTTTGTGCGGAATGTATACGATCCGGGGAACCAATCTTTTCAAATGACTCATTTTGATTTTATCAATAAAGTGAAATGTTTGTTTAAATATACCTTTGTGGTTATGTAAATGCATAAACAAAGTTATCTTGCTTAAACATCCATTTTAAAAAAAGCGCATTGCATTTAACTAATTAAACACGTCACTTTATTTAACACTAAAAATGTACTAAATATATACAGTCTGAAATCCTTCATCATCCTCCAAATCTAATTCATCTTCCCGGAGAGCGACAGTGATTGTCCAAGAACTTGCCTCTCCAATTGGTCTTTATTAAAAAAAGAAAAAAAAAGCTCGCTGGGGTGAAAACCGAAAAGGCACCTCATGAGAGAATTAGAGCAGCTCGGTGGGCTGAAAACCCACATTAGGCAACCCAGGAAAAATTTAGAGCACTTCCAGGTTCATGAATCACAGGGGCAGAAGGATAGAACCTCTCCACTGTTTCCCCACAAGAGTCTCTTCATCATTTCCCTAGCGGGGTCCTCCACATTATTCCCCAATGGAACATTTACAAAGAACACTATGATCTTTTCCCCAGCGGTTTTCATGCATCCCAGCAGTCATCTTATCTCCCCAGCAGCCCTCATATATCTTCGACAAGGGAAGGCTTTGTGCAAAGAGCGTCTTCCACCAGCCAGGGATAAAACATGCCTTCCCCAGCAGAAAGGAGAAATATCAATCTTGCACAAACAATAAGAAATGCATCATTTAATCTCCATGTGCATATGCATCATCATACATACATACACAACATACACAGAGCATTCATCCCCAGCTAGTCTTCATTCTTGATCGAAGGGGCAAAATTTTTGTTTAAAATCTCTCGATCAAGGAATGAAGACTCTCATTTTCAAATGCAGGAATTCCTCATCACTGTCTCAGACACAGACAAATCTCCAGCAGATCCGCCTCGGGTAACATAGACCCGGTATCGGCCCAGATCGACTTCAGTCCAGATCCCCAGTAGATCCGCCTCGGGTAACATAGACCGGATATCGGCCCAGATCAGCATTCCAAATCTCCAGCAGATCTACCTCGGGTAACATAGACCCGGTATCGGTCCAGATCGGCTTCATTCCAGATCCCCAACAGATCCGTCTCAGGTAACATAGAACCAGTATCAGCCCAGATCGGCTTCATTCCAGATCCCCCAGTAGAGCCACCTCGGGTAACATAGACCCGGTATCGGCCCAGATCGGCTTCAATCCAGATCCCCAGTAGATCCGCCTCAGGTAACATAGACCCGGTATCGGCCCAGATTGGCTTCATTCCACTTCCCTAGCAGATCTGCCTCGGGTAACATAGACCCGGTATCGGCCCAGATCGGCTTCATTCCACTTCTCCAGCAGATCCGCCTTAGGTAACATAGACCCGGTATCAACCCAGATCGGCTTCATTCTATTTCACCATCAACTTTGCCTCGGGTAACGTAAACTGGGTATCGGCTTATTTCACCTCCACCTTCGCCTCGGGTAACCTAAACCCGGTATCGGCTTATTTCAACTCCATCCTTGCCTCGGGTAACCTAAACTCGGTATCGGCTTATTTCACCTCAACCTCGCCTTGGGTAACCTAAACCCGGTATCGGCTTATTTCACCTCCATCCTTGCCTTGGGTAACCTAAACCCGGTATCAGCTTATTTCACCTCAATCTCGCCTCGGGTAACCTAAACCCAGTATCGGCTTATTTCACCTCCACCTTCACCTCAGGTAACCTAAACTCGGTATCGGCTTATTTCACCTCCATCCTTGCCTCGGGTGACCTAGACCCGGTATCAGCTTATTTCGTCCAATCAACTCAGTGCATCACCGCAACAGTGGGGCTTCAAGAAGTTAGTTGCATGTTTTCTTTCCTGTGTCTGCGGCACTTTAATCTGCGCTCTCAAATTCATCATCTCAGGTATTTTAGACCTGGTATCGGGTGTCGAATTTGATCACGTGAGGGGCAGCTGTAAGCACTGAAATTTTTCCAGACTTTAAAAAAAAAATTCATGCCATGACTGTAATTACAGTCGTGGTGTTGTATTACAGTCGTACGACTGTAATACTGGAGCAAGTACAGCAGCCCATACCTTGTGACATAAAAGTTGGGGCTGATTAGAGGGGCAATTAATGCTCCGGTTTTGGCAGCAAGTAAGGGAAAAAATAAGAAGGGAGAAGAAGGAAAAGGGAGTGGGCTTTTGGTTCTGAAACTTAGAGAGATCTAGAGAGAGAATTGGAAAAAAAGGAGAGAAAAAGGATACCCATAAAAATTCAAGCTTTTTTCTCCTCTTTTTCTTTTAATTCTTAAGTGTTTAAGTTTAAAATCTATTAGAAACCATAGGTTAATAACTTGACACTTAAAACTCAATCAATTTCGGACTTTAACCAATCAAAATCTGTGACATTTTGGGGATTTTGGACTTACCTTTCAAAATCTTAACTCAAGGAAAAAGAAGTAATTTGGAGGTGATTGGGGCATTCCCAGCGGTCATTCATATGGTGGAGCAACACTACAAAGGTAAACATACTTCTAACCTTCATTTTCTTGCTGTTTCTGGGTGATTTGGTGTTTTTTGTGCATAAAAGCTTAATTTTCGGACTTGCTATTTCTAGAATTCGAGAACAGTCGTACGACTGTTCTTGTATTGAGGAACAGTCGTACGACTGTAATTACAGTCGTACGAGTGTTCTTGAATTCTCCCGTTATTTTCCTTTCATTTAAATAAATTTTGGAAATTTTCTTCATTTGGAAGGATTACAATCACACGACTGTAATTATAGTCATACGACTGTAGTTACAGTCGCACGACTGTAACTCCCGTCCAGAGGCAGAATTTCCATTTTAGTCCATAAAAATTCCTAAAAATCCCAAAAAAATCATAAAAATTAGAAAATCATCAAAAATGAATTTTGTTGTGTGCATTCACGACATTAGATTTAATCTTTAGTATAATTACATTTAGAACAATGCCATGACGGAGACCCGATTGTCCCGAATACAGGGACGTTTCAAAATATGTTCCAGATCTAATCGGGCCGGGTAGCCGAGCCGATCCAATTATCCCCCTAAATGCGTGCCCCCGAATTTTAATTTCCCAATTCTGTCATATTTAAGTCCTATTTGTGGTATGCCGTAAACTGTGCTAACCCTCTATTTTGCAGCTTTTAGTTAGTTTTATTTTTCATTTTGATGTAATTAATATATTAATAGGTGTATTTTAGGCGATTTTATTTTTCTGGATAAATCATGTATTTTAGGCGTTTGTAAGGTGAGATTGAGAGTTTTTATTTTTATTTAATCGGGTTGTAATAATTTAATTATTTACTGCTTTACTCTATTTGTGTGTGCGCTGTATGCTTAATTTAATGCAATAAAATCTATCTTTAGAATTTAAAATACCATCTATGAAAATTAGTCGTATTTATTTTAATTAGACACGAAATAAGGGACTTGTCCAAACCTAGATCTCTGGATAGTGTAGCGGCCTTTCATCCGGTTCAGCTACGCTATAAATTTCCCGGTTGAGCTGAGCTGGGTGGCGACTCCTACACTATTTATCGAGACTTAGGTCTCGATTCTTTTACGAAATAATTAATTTCTCAAAAATGAATTTTATTATAAAAACCCATGTGAGGGAGGATTGCCTGATATCGAGGCTCCCTTCCGAGAGAGTCCGCGTTCCGCCGAAAAAGTCATCCATTTACAGATGTTCTATCAATAAGCCTCCTTTATTCAATGAAGAAAATTATAGTTTTTGGAAAAATAGAATGAAGATATTTTTAGAGTCTACGGATATTCAGGTCGAGAGAATTGTTAAGGAAGGACCTAGTATTTCCACAAAAATTGTTGATAGAAAGTTTATCCCTAAAGAAGAAAATGAATATGAAATTGCTTATTGGAATAAAGAAGCTTTAAATTCTAAAGCTATTAATCTATTACAGTGTGCTTTAGATATTAACAAATTTGATCATGTTTCAGGTTGCATGACAACTAAACAAATGAGGGGCAAACTTGAGACAACTCATAAAGGAACCAAATAGGTTAAAGATGGAAAGATCAATCTTTACATCATGGAGTATGAGTTGTTTAAGGTGGAAGCTAAAGAGTCAGTTTCATAAATTAACACAAGGTTCACACTCATCGTGAACAAATTGAAGAATCTTGGCAAAAGCTTCATAGATGAAGACCCGATTAGAAAATTAATCAGAAAAATGCCAACTTCATGGGATGCCAAGCTCACAGCTATAGAAGAATCAAAAGATTTAACTACATAATCATATGATGAATTTATTGGTTTATTGCTCACATATGAGATGAAAGTTAAGTCTACTATTGACCGTGAGCAAGCTGACAAAAAGAGGTCCATTGCACTGAAAGTTGCTAGCTCAACCTCTGAAGAAGTTATCTATGAATCAGATAATGATAATAAAGAAGATAATGAGGAAGGTCTGTTAGTTCAAAAATTCAGAAAGTTTCTAAAAAGCAAAAACAGAGACAAGAAATCATTTAAAAGGCAATTCAATAAAGTTGATAAAACCAAGAAAGATTCAAAATAAGAAAGTACATGTTTTGAATATAACAAACCAGGCCATGTTAAAGCTGACTTTCCTAAGCTTAAAAGCTAACACAAGAAAAAAGACAAGAAAGCAATGGTGGCTACTTGAAGTGACAATGATGAATCAAGTTCTAATGATGATGATGAAAAGCAAGAAAAAGCTCAAATATGCTTCATGGTGAATGATAATGCAGAAAGTTCATCACAACAGCATGCAGAAAGTGAAGAAGATGGGGTAATCCTATAAACCTTATCTCATAATGATCTTATTCATGAATTCTTTAAGATGCATAATACTAATATATATATAATTGCTAAGTGCAAAGAGTATGAAAACAAGTTTTCAAAAAAAAAAAAAAAAAAAAGAATTAGAAAAGCTTGAATTACAGAGCAAAGTGAGTTTTCTAGAGAATAGTAATCTTGAATTAGTTAGCAAAGTATCATATCTTGAAAAGAAATTTGAAAAGCTAGATTCTATTATTAGCAAATTCACAAATGGAAAGAATATGCTGAATATGCTTTTGGACTCCTAAAGAAATCCAAATGATAGAATAGGAATTGGTTATGCATGTATTGAAAAGATACGTTCTCAAATTCTTCTAAAGCCAATTATATTTTGTTCTTCCTCCATTTTTTTATTCAAATTCATCTCCCAAATCTACATATCAAAAGCATAGTAGAAATAAAAAACAGTTTACTGAACTGAACTCAAAACAAAAAACCGTCCATGTTCATTCTACTGACCAAAAAGCTAAAGAGAAGATATATCCTTCCAAACTAACAAGTGTACAATCTTCTAGATCAAACCAAAATTCCTATTCACAACAGAAGATTGTCCATACAAACACTTCTAGACCTATACACTCTTAACATCCTTTTTATTATAGGTAAAAAAAAAAAACATAGTTATAAACACAAACACCCACATCAAATTAACTATGTTCCTTATCACCAACATCCTACCTCAAAACCTTATCAGCCATATCAATATAAGATAAGGAGGAATGTTACATGGTATTACTGTAATCATATAGGACAAGTAATTGGTGATTGCAAGTTTCAAAAAGAATATTATAAAGGGAAGATTATGTGTATTCCTAAAAAGAAGAATGTTAACTTTAAGCCCAAAGGACCCAATACTATTTGGGTACCTAAGTCTACTTGATTTATTTTGCAGGTATGTCTAAAGAACACCTTCAGAAATTCAAAGTGGCACATCGATAGTGATTGTTCTAGACTTATGACTGGTGATGGAAGATACTTTACTTTCATGAAATAAGTAAAAGAAGGATCTGTGAAATTTGGAGATAATCTAGAAGGACGAATCATTGGAAAAGGAAAGATTGGAAACAATCCATGCATTGATGACGTATCTCTAGTAGATGGATTGAAGTACAATCTTCTTATTGTAAGTCAACTCTATGACAAGGATTGTAAGGTAATCTTTGATTCTAAGAAATGTGAAATTGTGGAAGCGAAGAATGAGCCGAAACCAACTTAGGGCTGCTACACTTTTCAGAGAGCTAGGCCCCGATGAGTCACTTACTTATTATCTAATTAAAATAAATGCTTCAACAATCAAATCATAGCATTTTATAAAACTAAGTCGATTTTGTTTAGAGTTTACAGCGCTCATGCAAGGTACAAAAAGGCAATAAATAAATTAATTATATAGACCAAATCAAATAAACTACGCTAAGGGATACATATGAATCAAATGGGGGATCGGGGTATAATCTCCTAAAATAAAATGGTTCATCTAATGTAAGAATAAAACTTAAACATATATTTAATCCTGTAAAATAGATATTAGTACACAAGCAATCACATTTAGGACTCCATCATAATGGTACGGGATAATAAGTGAATAGGGATCATGCATATAGGGGGATAGCCGAGGAAACTCGACAAATCTCCTGGAAAACATTTTGAAAAACGTCCATGCATTGGTTTTTCAGAAAACGGTTTTGAAAACTTCTTTACCGGTTAATTATTTAGCATGGCAAGTGAGTCAATTTTCATCGTTGTTTTGGTTTAATACATACTTCTAAAATGTAAATCTAAGGTCCAAATATCATGAAATGTTTGGAAATTGGTTTTTAGTGATTCTGTGCCGAGGTGATACCTACGCGAGTGTGAAGACAAGAGTCCTGCGGCTATAGATGTACACCCGTGTGAGTGTCACTTTAAGAATAGGAGCTAAGATTTAAATTCTTAGCTTTGGTGTTGTTGTTTTGAGATCCAGAGCCGTGCGGCTATTACGACGGCCAAGTGGCTCTAGTTCCCAAACCAGAATCCAAAAATAGAGCAGTTTTAAAATGCAAATGATGCTCAAAATACAATACAAACAAGTCAAATGCTTTCGGTTTCTCAGATATTTACCCTTGTTGCATGGATCCACAGCTTTAGGAGGCGTAAATCCTTCAAGAGAGGCTCCGATTTAACACCTAAACTTCAAACTCCAAAAATGGTTTAAAGCTCCAAATGTTGCAGTTTTTGTAGTCAAATTAGGCTCTAAAACCTATAAAAAGCCTTAGTGGAGTGTGTACTTAAGATTTTTAGTCGATTTTAAGCCTAAAAGTACACATTGAAGATAAAAAGTGAAGAAAAAGTTTGGTTTCTTTTTTCCTTTTCTTCTTTTTTCTTCCCTTCTCTCTCTAAATTCAAATCGCCAACCTTTAGCACATAATTTGATAGGGAATAAAAAGGTAGAAAAGGCTTCATTTCTTGTAAAATCCACCCAAAGAATCCAAAAAATCATTTCCATGAAGAAAAGTCATGGCTCTGTCAAAGACCGAGACTCATGCGGGTGAGGATTCAATAACCATGCGGCTCTCAACATGACAGTTGTGCGGATCTCATCTACAGCCATGTGGCTGTTGATCCGGACTAGCCTTTCTCTTCGTTCAGAAAATGATCTAAGGTTTGAAGTTTGGTTTACTGGAGCCTCAATCTTGAATTGACTTTGACCCCTGCAGCTATGGAAATCTATATTAAAGCAAACAAAAGATTTATTCATCATTGAAACTGAGGGATGAAAATCCTGCACTCACACTCTTCTCTCATGATCATGAATAACAATAGATGTCATGTCCCTGTCCTATATTTCTAGAATTATCACCCCAATTTTTAATCATATGGTTTAGCATTAGATTATTATTTATTTAGTTGGGTGTTGTTAATGGAATAAGAAAGACTACATTGTGTGTTTTTGGTGAAGATTAACATTTGAAGGGGGAGAGTTAAATGAGAAAATATTAGGAGGACCAAAAGTGATAATAATCTACCTTAAATAGTGGAGTTATACCAGAAATAGCAATCATTTGCGCACAAAACCATTTCCTCTCTTCCTTTCATTTCTTCTTCTTCTTCTTCTTCTCCTTCTTCCATTCTGCCCAACTGAACTAAATTTCAATTCACTGGCATTTGAATCGTTGGATTGCCACCAAATTTGAACTACAACTTTTAGACACAATTCTCTTTAGTTTGGAAGGTGGAGATTGAATGTGGAGTCCTAAAGAGTAATTTCATACCTGGGCAGATTTAGAGAAATTGCTTAATTCTTGGTAGTTTCTTTTCATTTTCTTGTTCAAATAAGTAATTATCAACTACCCTTGTGATTTTGAGTAAAATATAGAGGTATGATAACTTGTGATTTTTCCAGAATTTGATACTTGGTTTTTTTAAGTTGTTAAATTTGGCGATTTTTTTCTCATGAATTGAGTTTTTGAATGATAAATTGGAATTATTTTTTGTAGGGAATAAGTACTTACACATTTGTATTGCTACCCATGATTTCAGAATTTTTGCTTGATATATATATATATATATATATATATATATATATATATATATATATATATATAAGTGTTGATTTTACATAATGATAAGTTTGAATTGTCTTTGATTGTTTAATGAAAAGGGGTTGTTATATTTGAAAATGATGAGGTTGGTTTATGGAGAGTGGCACTGTACATCATTTTGTTTTGGTGATTTATTATGAAATGTTTTGGCATCCAATAAGAGTGATCCGGACTGGTTGGTTTTAATTAAAACCATATGTACTCAGAAATATGGCTTGTGTACATAGCTAAAAAAACCTATCGGGTATAGCAAAGAAGTGTTGGGTAAGACCATACGAGATTAGACAAATTTAAGAGATATCTCAATTATATTGTGACTTTTAAATGTGATACAGAAGGGAAGAAACTCTGGGATTGATAAATCTTATTTTGGAATGAATAAGGCTTGGATATATATATTATGTTTTGGAAATCCTTATGAAATAAAATGTTTTTTTATAAATTGTGTTGGTAAGATGATTTTACAAGGTTTTTAGTACTTAGCCATTGTTTGTTTCATATAATGCATATTTTAAGCCATTATTTCAATAATATTTGATTTTGGTGTGTGTGTGTGTGTGTGTGTGTATATATATATATATATATATATAGAGCTACTTTGAGTATGACTAATTTATGTAGTTGATAATAGCTTACTGAGATTTCTGTCTCACTTTTCTTTAAATGTTTTAGGCGATGAGGAAGTAGGTACCTATGAGGGTATACTAAGCTAGAGGGAGGTTCAAAAGTAGCCACGGATTGCCAAAGTCATCATTAGAATATTGCATTTGCATAATAGCGCTTAACATCATTGTATGTGGGCATGAATTTGTTTCTTTTGATTTGTATGAATCTTGTTTCAAAAATGGAATAATTGGTTTGGAATGTAAGTCAAAGTTTATGTATTAGTATTTCAGTGGAGATTTTGCAAATTTTATGGTTGATGTGTGGTATTTGAGTTTTGGATAGATGAATATTCAATATCATCATAAGATGAAATGACTTACTCTTGTAAGTTAAATATATATCTATATATGTTTTTTTATTGTTAATATTTATTTGTTATAAATTCTAGTATATATATATATATATATATATTATGAGACACTATTTTGGCATAAGAGACCACCAAAGTAATATCTTACTATCATGTCTGATGCTGGTTGGACGGAATGTGACAGTAGATAAATTTATTGCACATAAAATAAACAAATAGGGAGATAATACATTACCTTCTTGGAGGCTCCGGTATCTATGGCTTAAAACAATCAAATTTAATATTTAAATGCTGCACTTGATATTCAAATGTGGTTTACAAAATTGAAAAAAAAAAATCGTTGAATAATTGAATGTTTTAATTATTCGTCAATACAAAGTTCAATGTAGGTCCACTGTTTATTTTGTACTGTTTAATGTTAAGTTTAAGAATGATAGTTCCAGTAAAAGAAATTGTAACAAAAGAATTGTTTTAAAAAAATGGTTAGAAACACGAAACTGAAATACAATTTATATAAGTAAACTGCAAATTACAAAATACTGGAAATCAAATAAATTGAAGAACAAAAATTAAGACCGAATTACTTTTTAACCTTAATAAACAAATAAACAATAGAGCTGAGATCCGAAATCACAGTCTCCTTAAGACAATTATTTGCCTGTAGTTGGCGATTTGTCTCCTAGGATACAACGGCTCTCAAAAACGAACTCAACCGTGCAAAACAGACTATCACTGGAAAAGAAGAAAACTAACAGTCTATTTTGAAAGAATCAGAATTGCAGAGAAGGAGGAAAGGAATTTCGGATTTTCTAGTGTCTCTGCAACTGACGGAGAGCAAGAAGAAACAGGCAAAAGGAGGATAATATATAACCCAATATTTGTCAAATTTCCAACATGTTCTAATAGGAAAAAGAATAAATTATTTATTAACTTTAAGAAAAAAATAGCAAAATATAATGATAATAAAACAAAAATAAACTGTGATAATTTGTGTTTTAAAAGAACATTCTTTTACCAAATCAAGGAAGTTATTACATATGTTACTAAATCAAATACAGGTAACCTATACAGATAATAAGTATTTGACCAAATTAGTAATTTTATTATTATTATCATTATTATTGTTATTATTAATATTGTTTTTTCTATTGTCTCCTACCATATTTATATATAGCAAATTTATCACGGTTGAGAAAAAAATACAAAATTAAGATTATTTAAATATAAATTAGATTTTCTAGCCTTTTAAATAGGTCTCAAATTTGATTCCATTGTATGCTCATAAAACTTTGAGTTGGTGAGGAGTGTCTTATAAAAAGTGCCTGGACAAGTTCTGAACAATTCATCAGATTATATTTACCAAAAAAAAAATAAAATAATAATAATAATAAAAGAAAAAGAAAAACAACTTCTATGCAGTAAATGAAATAAAGATGGACACAAAATGAACTAATTATCTTCATCCAAAACCTCATTTTCTAATTATCTTTTAGAAAAGAAAAAATAAAGAGCAGTTACAGGTTATATATTACTTGTCTTAACATATCTTTACATACAAATTTAATTAGGGTAATATACATACAAATTTAATTAGGGTAAAAAATTTATTGGAATTTATATTTTTATATAATATACTATTCGATCAACATGATAATTACATAATCCTTAATTTTCATTAATGTCAACTGTTTAATCCTTTTTGGTGAAATTGAACCAGTATGTTGGGTTTTATCATTAATACTAATAATAAATAAAGTGGCTAATAGATTATTAATTAATTACATTGATTATTTATAGTGTTGGGCCAAATTAAGTGATCATTTAGTTAAGTTCCAAATAAAATTCTTAAGGGGTGTGGGCTAAATGAGTGGGCATCAATAGATAGTCCAATAAAAGATTAATTGGATCGGTGATTGGATGTCAAAAAAAGTGTGAAAAGAGGCACTTGGTGTGAAAGGACACATTTGTTGATCCCCAATATATTAAAGTTTATTTTCAGTTTTGGTTGAACGTTAACATTCAAGAATCTCTTTCCATCAGAGAACAAACCATCAAGAGACTTTTATTGAGAAAGACATAACCAATAATCTTTGAGTCAATTTAATTCAATGGGTTCAGGTACGATTCTTTTATTAATTTGCTGTGATTTTTGGGTTCCAACATAATAATGTCAAAATTATCCTTTTTTTCTATTTTATAACAATAAAATACGTCATCTTTTCTATTTTATATTTTTTCCTCGTATAATCCTAATATTATTAATATTACTACTATTAATTAATTAATTTATCAAATTTTATATAATCATATAACTAAACTCTTGGCATAGAGCTTGTTTTATTAAAGTAATTAAATAAAAAAATATTTTAAAATTATAAAATTAGTATTATAACTATATAATATTATAAATTAAATATATATATATATATATATATATATATATAATTAGAAGTAAAACCATATAAAATTATAAATTCAAACTTTTCATCTCCAATTTATCTTATAAATAACATTAATAAACAAAAAGATATCATTTTAAAATAATCAACAAGATTCCTGATAATATGTATGGTTAGTTTATAGGTATTATATTAAACTAATAAAAAATGATAATATGTATTAAAGAGAATAAATAATAGAAATAATTTTATTTTTAGAACTAATATGTAAAAAAATAGAAATATTAGTGCATGTGTATATATTACAAAAAATTTTATTAGAAATATTTTAATTAATTTAAAAACCAAAAGATAAATTTTTACCTATAATCAAGAGTAATTTTGTCATTTCATAAGCAAAAATAAATGAGAGGACTAAACTGCTCATTAAAACAAAACTTAAGGATCTTAAAATTTATCTATGGACTAACTAGTGTAATACATAAAACATAGAGAGTAATAAATTGTTTAGCCATTTAATTACATATTTAGAACAAATTATTCATCTTTGCTCCATTGTATTAAGAACATCAACTTGGGAATAGTATAATTTACCCCGAGATCCATAATTCTTCCTTTTCAGCAAGCCACCCAGTAGGCAACCAAGCAATCAACCGGGAGGAGATTGGTCATGGAGGAATCTCTTACTCGCTGGTTAGACTCGTCTTTGGCAACGTTAGGCAATCTTTGAAATGGTCGCCATTGTCTCATCTGATTTCTCATAAATTCTACGAAATTCAACTTCAACCTTTTGACAATGATTTTCTTCGGCAACAATATTTGAAGTTGTAGCCTTTGTTCATACACCAAATTAATTTAAAAATTATCAAATTACTATACGTGGTGATTCTTTTCGCTTAGTCCTAGATATAAAATTAAGCTGAACTAGAATTTAAGCCAAAAAGAAGTTTAAGTTTTACCTTTACCCATGCTTGTTTGATTCGAGCTTTGCGCGAATTGGGTAGATTCTTTCCCTTTGCTTCTCTGCGCTTCAGCACCACCATCTGATTTTAGGCCCCTTAACTTCTCCATCTTCATACTCTTTCTTTTTTCTTTCTCTTTCTTTTCCCCTTCACTCCTCTTGAAAGCTGTAAGAAATGTGATGTTAGAAAATTCCATTATTATTATTATTATTATTTTATGTTTACTACTTTGCTCATTGTATTTTTACCATGGGTTTCTTTACATTTTCTAAATTTTGTCTACTTCCATATAAAATCTATCTTACCATATATAACAATAGTCTATATTATTAGAAAATTATTGAAAAAATTGCATCAATTTACTTCAATTTATTATGTATTTAAATTTTATTTTATGAAAAAATAAATAAGAACGAAAATATCAGATATCCTGCACTTATGAATGTAATTTACGTAGTTGATTTATAAAATTATGTATAATCAATGAATTATTATAAATGGCGTGTGTCGTAATTTTCATTAATTAATTATAAAAAATAGCTAATCATTACTTAATAATTAATTAATTGTAAATAGTGCAAGCGGCCTTAGCATTGGATGCTTAATGAAGATTATTTGCATTAAAAAAAAAAGTAGTAGTAATTGTATAATAGTATGAAGGCAGCGCAAAAGATGCTAAATAATTATCAAGTTTATTGTTTCCAATCGTGTTTTCTAGGCACGAATAGGATGTTGAAGTAATCATGGTGTGCAACATCTATCAAGTAATATTAGTAACCAATCATTACTTTCTTTTCCTTAGTGCTAAAAAATGGGAGATCAACTGAAGAATAATACAAATGTAATTTTTATTATCAACAAATACAAAATTTATTAAATATCTTACTACGTCAATATAAGTCAACATAAAATTTTATGTAACTCCATTTTTTTTACACTATTTTTAATTTTAAAAGCGATAATTCAAAAAAAAATTAAGGAAAACATTATTCTTCTAAAAAAATATCGTAAATTATTTTCAACTTCAAGAAAAAAAAGCAACACATAATAAGAAAAAAAACGATTATGGTAACTTGCACATTATTGTGCCAAATTGAGTAGGTTGTGAGATTTGTTACCAAATTAAATGTGTGCAAAAAATAAAAAGTAAAAATACCAAATGCAAACAATTTGACCAAATTATTAGTTTTCTTTCTTTTTTTTTTTTTTTTTTTTCTTTTGTCTTCTACAATTTATTTATAGCAAATTTATCATGATGTAAAAAAATATAAAAGATATCACCATACAAAAATTAAAATATATTTTATAATCCTATGCTAAGGGAGAAGATCAATTTTTAGAGTGTATGTATAGATAAAACATGCATTTGGACATGAGTCATTTATAGAACATGGAAGAAACTCATATTTAAGACATGTGGCATACTAGTTAAGGCAACAACTCATATTTTTCCTCCGAGCAACTATATGGATTGTTTACGCACCAACAAAACATGGTAGAAACTTTGACTTACAATCAAAATAGACTAGATAGAGTTTTCGCCGGCAACGTTTTGCAATCATCACAAGAGTAGCCTTTTTTTCCTCTGACTTGTTGTAGGTGCTCAAAAAATCAACTGAAATCAGATCTGGACATGGATTTTCTTTCTGTATCTTGACCATCGTTTTTCCTGCACCAAATTAACTAATTCAAGATCGTTATCAAGCAGATACATGTGAAAGTTAATTTCCATTGCTAACCATCCTAGCTAACTAGATCTATTCTGATTTCTCCATAATCTTTTTTTTTTTTCACAAAATTAGTTTCAGATGGTTATCGTTTAACATAATATTTTTATATTCTAGAACTATCAATATTTCTTTTACTTTTTTAACCATGCTAACTAGATCTATTCATATTTCTCCATGGATTTTGATAAAAAAAAAAAAAAAACAAAGAGGAGGTTTAGATAAAGCTTGTTACCTTTTTTCGTTAACTCTGCGTACATCCTTCCATTTTGCCCTCTCTCTGTTAGTCAAAGTAAAAATATTTGTTGAAACGACCAGGTGCAATTTATGTATTTCTCTCCTCTCGGTTTGGAAATAATTATATTATTTTACGTTCTTTTTATTTTTAATTTCCTCATATATGTCTACTTACCAAGCATGCTTATTTCCTTATTTTGTGTAGACCTAATACATCTTTTGCCCCTATTAAATTGGTCCAAATGCCTTCTAGCCCCTCCAAATTTATTGTCATCCACTTAGCTCCTGAAGTTGGAAAAATCGACTCACTTAACCCCCTAACGTGGATAAACACGTGTTGTAAGATAAAAATGGAGTGCGTGAACTGTCTTAATTAATTGGGAAAATGATCCAACGAATGAAAATATTTGATGACGTAGCAAGTTCGCGTGAAGAAAACGGAATCAATCAACGATTAATCCCTAAACCGAAAATACTAAAAGTTCACGACGAAAATCTTTTGTATGATTGAATAATTCGAAAATCTCCCTTACAATAGGAAAAAGAAAGCCTTATATAGGCTAAAGTTCAATCCTAACAAGAAAAACATAAAAAAAGAAAATTATATAAATACCCAAAAACTTTAAACTGCCAGATGAGAGCCTAAATAGCGTTTTTTTGGGTCCAAACGAGACCTGTTATAGTGAATCTACAATAGCCCTTATAGAGTTCGAAAAACACATTCCGGAAACATATTATAATAAACAATCGGACTCCTATACAAAAAGTTAGGTCCAATTGAAAATTTACCAAAATTAAAATTACTTATTTCCTTTCTTGGACCTACGATCCCTTTTCTTTCTTGATTCTTAGTTCAAAAACTCATCCACTATCAGCTCTACATCATTCTCACCCACCAGAGAAAAACTCAACCTCGAGTTTTCTGGCTCCGGGTACAGCGGCTCATCATCTGCATGATATGGATAGATATCCGCCACATTAAATGTATTGGATATACCCATACTGTTTGGCAACCCCACAACATAAGCATTCTCATTAATCTTCTTCTGAATTGGGTAAGGTCCATATTTCTTAGGCTGCAACTTGCTGTAAGTACCCACTGGGAACCGTTCTTTCCTCAAAAAGACCATCACCTGATCACCCACAGAAAACAATTTGACCCGGCGATGTCTATCAGCAGTGTCTTTATACTTAGCATTCAACTGCTCAATCTTTTGCCTCACTTCTTCAGCAACCGATTTCCAGTTTTCAGCCATATGCTTTGTCGCTACACTGGTCTCCGCTCCTTGGGGTAGCTTGATCAGATCAACAACTTGCTGTGGCACTTTAGTATAAACCACTGAAAAACGTGACATGCCCGTTGTTCGGTGGACAGCACTATTGTAAGCAAATTCTGCCTGAGCCAAAGCAACATCCCATTGTTTCTGTTTCTGCCCCACTAAACTCCGAAGTAAGTTGCCTAGGGTCCTATTAGTGGCTTTTATCTGACCATCCGTCTGAGGATGTGCTGTACTACTGTAGTTCAATGAAGAGCCAAACATCTGCCATAAAGTCCTCCAAAAATGGCTAAGAAACTTACTATCTTGATCAGAAGTGATAGACTTAGGGACTCCATGCAAACGAACAACCTCCCTGTAGAACAGTTTGTCTATTCCCTGAGCATCATCAACTTTCCTGCATGGAATGAAATGCGCCATCTTTAAAAACCTATCCACCACAACAAAAACAGAATCTACACCTCTCTATGTTCGAGGTAGCTCGAGCACAAAATCCATCGATACATCTTTCTAGATATTTTTAGGAACAGGCAAAGGCATATATAATCCAGTGTTCTAAGATTGCCCTTTGGATGTCTGACATACATAACAACGCTCCACAACTTTGCCCACATCTCTACACAAATGAGGCTAATAAAACCTCTCTCCCACTGCTGCAAAGGTCTTATCACGACCCAAATGGCCAGCTAGCCCACCACCATGTAAGTCTCGAATTAGTTTCTCCCTTATAAACGACTGAGGGATGCATAACTGGTTCCCCTTCATCAAGTACCCATAAAAAATGTGGAAATCTGAACAGGGCTAGTTACGAGAACACTTTCCCCAAACCTCCTTAAAATCATCATCTGTCTCGTACACCTCTTTCAGGTACTCGAACCCCACAATCTCACTGCTTACAGTCACCAACAAGTGAGCTATTCTACTTAATGCGTCTGCCACTTTGTTCTACACACCCGCCTTATGCTTTAGCTTAAAAGGAAACTTCTGTAGAAACTGCACCCACCTGGCATGCATATCTTTACTAATTCTGGTCTAACCATTCAGGTGTTTGAGTGCATCATAATCTGAATATAGCACGAATTCTCGCCCTATTAAGTAATGCTCCCAAGTCTGGAGAGCCCTCACGACGGAAAAAAACTCTTTATCATATATGCTCCAATTTCGCCTGGAATCGCTCAACTTCTCACTAAAAAATGCAACAGGTCTCTTCTCTTGTGACAAAACTGCTCCGACGCCAACTCCACTTGCATCACAGTTAACTTCAAACTGCTTATCAAAATCTGGCAATGCTAGAACTGGGGCAGAACATAACTTCTCCTTCAACAATGTAAAACTGGTTTCTGCCTCCTCACCCCATTGGAACTTCCCCTTCTTCAGGCATTCGGTTAACGGAGCTACAATCGTGCTAAAGTGCCTGATGAATCGTCTACAAAAACTACCCAATCCAAGAAAACTCCGCATTTCAGTTACAGTTCTTGGTGCTGGCCAATCTCTAATTGCTTTCAATTTTTCTTCATCCACCTGGATTTCATCAGCACTAACTACAAAACCAAGAAACAGCAACTTCCTACACATAAAGCTACACTTCTTTAAGTTCACATATAACTTATTTTCCAGTAAAACTGTTAGTATCTGCCGTAAATGCTCAACATGCTCCTCTTCCAATCGACTATAAATCAGGATATCATCAAAATAAACAACAACAAACTTTCCAATAAATGGCTTAAGTACCTGATTCATAACACGTATGAAAGTACTAGGGGCGTTTGATAATCCAAATGGCATAACAAGCCACTCATACAGCCCTCCTCTGGTTTTAAAGGCTGTCTTCCACTCATCACCAATTCGAATCCTGATCTGGTGGTACCCATTGTGCAAATCAATCTTTGTGAACACCACTGCCCCACTCAACCTATCGAACATATCTTCCAACCTCAGAATAGGGAACTTTTATCCAATGGTAATTTTGTCGCTCGCCCGACTGTCAACACACATCCTCCATCTTCCATCCTTCTTTGGCGTCAACAAGGTAGGTACAGCACATGGACTCATGCTCTCCCGAATGTATCCCTTCTGTAAAAACTCCTGAACCTTCTCCTGTAAGATTTCACTTTCCTTCGGGCTCATCCTGTAATGAGGCAGATTCAGTAAACTAGCCCTAAGGATTAGATCAATACAATATTGTATGTCCCTCATTGGAGGGAGCCCATCTGGTAAGTCATCTGGCATGATCTCCTTGAATTCCTACATTAACAGCTTCACCTTTTCCGGTAGCTGCTCAGCATTCTGGCCATCCTCTATTGTCATAAGCTGTTTAACAATCAAAGCATGGATAACTTTCGACTCCTTAACCGCCTCTTCCATCTCTTGGACAGATTGGGTAACTGTAAGGAAGGATTGTCCTTTCACCTTGGAGGTTTTGGGACTCACCTTTAGGGGCAGTAAAGAGAACTTCACCCCGCCCTTTTTGACTCTATACACATTCTCTCTACCCGCATGTTGTGCATCTACATCAAACTGCCAAGGCCTCCCAAACAACACATGGCAAGCATCCATATCCACAATATCATAGTACACTTCATCCTTATATTTTCCAATGGAAAAAGGTACTTTACAATGATTTGTTACCTGTATCTTCTTAGCTGCTTTAATCCACCCAATTGAGTATGGATTCGGGTGCTTCTCCACTGGTAGCTTTAATGCCTCCATTGTATCTTTCCCAATGATATTCTCACAGCTTCCACTATCAATGATCAGATCAAATACATGCCCATTGATTGTGCACCTGGTGCGAAACAACTGGTGCCTTTGAGTATTGTCTAACTGCTTCGGGGTCAGCATCAAATTTCTGATCACATATGTCTGTTCAGCCTCATCATCTTCAACTTCATAACCTGCATACTCTTCATCCTCCTCCCCATCAAGGTTACAGTCAGTTACGTCATCATCCTTCTCGACAATATTAACTATCCTTCTATTCGGGCATTCATTCGACCTGTGTCCAGGCTGATTACACCTGAAACACTTCCTAGGGATTGGTCTTGCATATGGATTATCGGGTTTTGGTGATTCCCTCTGCTCTATTGGCTTCTTCCCTGAAGCCTTATCCACCATTCGCTGTACCCGAGGCGGTACTTCTAGGGCAGATTTACTCTTCTCAGGGTCACCTCTTGTGTACCCCTCAAAACTTCGCTTCACAGTGTCAAACCTATCACCCTTATGTTGTTGAAGTTTCAGTTCTGCCTTCATGGATATATTCTTAGCCTCACTAAGACTACGCACCACCTGCACGCTAATCTTCTAGCTGATCGGTTGACTCAACCCCTCTAAATACTTGGAAACCAACTGTGCTTCAGTCTCCCGAACATCATTCCGCTCAACCAGTCGCATAAATTCTGTAGTATAATCATGGACAGTTCTCTGCCCCTGACGACATCTCTGGTACTGTTGGTAAAGGATCTACTCATAGTCTTTAAGCAAAAATTCCCTCTGCAGAAATTGCTTCATTCTATACCAAGTCTGAACAGGTTGCCTGCCATCTTGGTACCTTACATTCTGCAATCTCTCGCACTATGCAGAAGCGCCACCCTTTAACCTACAAGCCACCAGCCTCACTCTCTTATCCTGTGGTGTCTCCATATACTCAAAGAAATGATCGACTTCAGCTAGCCAATCAAGGAAATCCTCAATACCCAGATTACCACTAAAGCTAGGGATATCGACCTTTAACTTGAATTAGCGATCTCCTTGTTCATACCAATTATTATTGTGACCGCGACCTCCTCTACCACTTCACCTGTAAGGTCTACCATCCTCAAATACATCTTCCTCCTCCTCTTCTATTTCATCCTCATAGGCTTGACGTCGATGATGATTTCCAGCAAGAGGCCGATTGAGAGGCTCCCCCTGAGCAGGCTCATCTCGAGGTTGTATCCTTTCAATATTCCTTCTACCGTTGGCTTCGATCCCGAGGGCAACAATTCGATCCAAGATTTGGTCCAAGCGCTCATCTAAACGCTGGGTAGTCACCTGGATAGTCTGTACATTCAGCTCTAGGGCTCAAATAGCCGCCCCTTGAGCCTGTTGGGTGGCTCGCAAGGCTTCCACATCCTGAACAAAGTTTGGGACATGACCGCATTCTCTGTCGCCTCCTACCATCTGATTAGGGCGAAAACTCGACCTGCTCTGATACCAACTGACGCAGCAAGTTCACGTGAAGAAAATGGAATCAATCAACAATTAATCCCTAAACCGAAAATACTAGAAATTCACGACAAAAATCTTTTGTATGATTGAATAATTGAAAAATCTCCCTTACAATAGGAAAAAGACAGCCTCATATAGGCTAAAGTTCAACCCTAACAAGGAAAACATAAAAAAAAGAAAATTACAAAAATACCCAAAAACTTTAAACTGCCAGATGAGGGCCTAAACAGCGTGTTTTTGAGTCCAAACAAGACTTGTTATGGTAAACTTGTAATAGCCCTTATAGAGCTCGAAAAACACATTCCGGAAACATATTATAATAAACAATCGGACTCCTATGCAAAAAGTTATGTCCGATTGAATATTTACCAAAATTAAAATTACTTATTTCCTTTCCTGGACCTACGATCCCTTTTCTTTCTTGATTCTTGGTTCAAAAACTCATCCTCTATCAGCTCTACATCATTTGATTAATGAGTAAAATAAATCGAAAAAATTTTTTCAAAAAAGTGAAAACCATTGAGACCCATCTTCTTCAATTTTCTACTGCATTTAGATCCCTCTTTTCTTTGATTTCGAGTCATCTTGAATTTGTTTCTGATCATTGGGTATCATTCATCCCTATTCTTCTTCTCCTCCTCCTCTCTACATTCCAACTACTGGCTCTTTTATTGATTTTTGCTCAAGTATATTACTTGTTTCTACTTTGTGTTTTTGTATTGATTTCTGTTTGGATGGAGAATCGGGTGATATTTTGGCTTCTTTTTCATTTTGGGTTCACACTATTATGCTTGAACCTTTATATTTTTGTTTTGTTAATAATAATCTGGGCCTGAAAATAAGAAAGAAGAATCCACTACTTTGTTTTCTAAACATCTTGGTCGTCGTGGTATGGTCAGTTTACTCTGTCTCGTTCTTCAGTTTTAATTTTTAGATTGGAGTTTGTGTTTATGCAAATGTGATTTGTGATTGCAGATAGTGATACATGATCGTGATAGGAAGTCTGTTAATTTTGGACTTCACATGGATTTTGGTCGTGGGGTTTTTTTATCCTTCTATTGCGAGCTTGTCCATGATAATTTTCAATGAGGTGTGTTAATTCATACAACTCTTTTGTTTATGCCTTTTTTTCATGGTGAAGATAGGATGATGTGAATCCGGCAATGGAAAGCCGAAATCAACGTGAATAAATTTCCCAAGTCAATCAATCAAGGTTAACATCATAAAGAAGAATTAAAAAAATCCACAATTAGAATAAACAAGACGAAAATAGTAAGAAATTAAAACAGAAAATAGAAATAAGGAATGAAGTTGGCAATAAACTTAGTAATCCAGAATGTTGATTTAATCAATCAAACTGTACGGAAATAATTCAACCTATTGACCTCAAAACAGACAAACCCCAACGGTGGTCGATTAATACACGTCTAGCCACAATACTTGCTAAGATCAAAATAGGACTTTGAGAGTTAATAACAAATCCTCACAACACAAAGAATAAAAGACATCAAAATGTTTCTGAAAATAACATGTATTTTTATTCAATTCTATTGGCTTGGAAATATGCTAGAGACACACTAGAGGGGTGTGAATAGTGTGTACCACCAAATAAAAATCTTTTATTAAAGTTCTTCGGTATAAATAATTTTACCCAAAAAAAATAAGTTTTACTTAAAATGCGGAATCAAATAATTGTAAAACTTGTGAATATAATGTTGGAACCCATCCCGGCTTGAAAACAAAAAACAAATTATGGAATTAAATATTTCAAAGCTAGGGTTCAAGCCCAAGAACACAAAGCTAGGTTATGGATCTAAAAGAAAAAAAAAAAAAAAAAGAGAAAATGGATTTCTCACCTAAGCCGACTTCACACAAGAGAGTGATTCGACTAAGGGCTCTACTTGTCACCCCTCTACGTTCACACATGCAGAGTCTTGCCGAAGGGACTCGAGTGCTAGCTCTCCAGACCAATTGTTCCTCCTTGATGTCAAAACACTTTTGCTCAAGTGGAGAGGATGATGAGAATTTTGGTGTTTAGATCTTAACCCACGGGTATTAGGGTTCTCTCTTTACTCTTATGTATGAAACATAAAAGCAAGACACCCATAATACACTCCCTTGCAAATATCCACTATATTTAACATAATAATGACTTAACCAAAAATTACCACATGGTAACTTTAAAAAACCATATAATCAATTCTCATCATAGACTGTTATATTTTATTTTGAACTTAACAATTAATCCCATAAAATAAAATAATCCATTAATCAATAATTAATATGTATCCAATACATATCAATTTGTTCATCATAAAGCCCAGCTAAACTCCTTAGCGTGCGATCCTGTAGGCCCATCCATATGTTGGCCATAGGCCCAAAATGGCATTTAGCCCATAGGTTATAAGTGGGCTCTAGCAAACCGTTACAACCCCCAATTGAGATGGAGATATCAAAATCAAACCGACATACACCTGAAGTATTCTTATATGATCCTTTGCACATCTGATATCAGTGTCCTACACAAGGCATGACATTGTTATCCTTCTAAGTGCTAGGACATTTACTTGACATCCAAGTAGACTAATACGATCAAACAAATGATTATCCAATAATCATTCTATTTGGGTATGGCCGTACACTACTTAGTCTCACTCTTCAAGAGGCCAGTGATATCATCTCTTCGGTGAAGAGATAGACAATTCCTTCATATTACTCTCAGTAGTAGCATGGTTCCTGATATACCCGACATACCCATACTTGGCACCTAGTTACGGACCCCGTTAAGTGCACATCAAAGTATACAAGGTCACATCCAAAAGTGTAGTCATATTAGGTCTAAGGATCCAATATAAGCAATATGTGAGAAACACTTATGACACTAAATCATGTAGTATTCTTACGAGCAGATCGATCCAGTACACTGTTCATTAACATGTACCTATGTCCTTCATAGACTTTCCAAGTTTTATGGTCGGTAAGACACCACCCATCCCACAAGAAACATAATAGTTTTTAGCTATATTCATTCTCATGATTATAACAGACTAGGGATAACTTTAAAACTGTGCTCTTCAAACTCGTGGTCTCACTTGTTCAGTACAAGCTACTAAGAAACATGAGTGAACACCAGTTATGGATGCTCAATATTTATTGATTGCACAACTAATTTAATAAATATGGTTATACCTTTTATTAATATACAGTAAATGTATTCTCATACATAAAATAAATAGAGTACATCATATAGGGACTAGGGCATAACCCAACATATAATCACTTTGATTAGTTTAAGTGATATCTGAATAATACTAATGCTATTAATTTGAATACTCAATAATATGTAAAAAATTAGGGATAGAAATATTGGAGACACAACCACTTATACAGGTTTAACCCCACCGGCTTACTCTTGTCCCCAAGCCCACCGCTTGAAATTCTCCATTAGTGATTCCTTTATAGGAAGGAACCAAGCTTATGATTTCTTTACGAGCAGAAATCATGCCTAATGTGATTTTCTCCGAGTTCAAGTAAAAAACTCAATACTTTTATAGACAAAGTATCAAAACCTCCACCAACACTTTTTACAAGCCTAAGTGTCAAAGTTATAGATGTTGTTTTATAGCTCAACAATAACTATTATGGTTTTATAGCCCAAGCTTATACAATTGTTGTTTTCAAGCTCAACAACCAAACTATCATCATCACACTTTTTAAGCTAAAGTGAGAAACTTTACAATGTCTTATTGAAATCACCTACAACAAAGCTCCCCCTCACATAAAACCCTTTGTGTGAATTAAAATTCCCTTTTTGATATAGAAATTTGTTATTTGAGAATTGTTGATGAAGATTTAAATTGCTCTTTGAAGATTATTGGAAAAGACTTTTAAATGTATGCTTACTTATGTGATATTCTTAAATGTCTTCTTGTGAGAGAATGATCCTTTCGATGAACGGGCCGTGAGGCATGGGCCGAGAACAAGGTTTCTATTTGAAAAGATTGCAATTGTTTAGAATGCATCACTGATTTCTAATTTTGAAAAGTGGAGGGAAAAAAGATGGAAACAAATGCCCTCGCTAGAAGATTAGGAGTTGCCACCTAGTTCAGCTCTACCGAGAAATTGCAGCATAGCAGATCCATGCAAGAATTGTTATACCTTTTAGCTAGAGATTCAGGTCCAAACATAATTATTTCTATCTTATTTCAACTAATTATTAACTGTTCTAATTTTCACATCTTTTATATTTATTCTCTATTCCATTTTCAATCCTAGTATCTTCTGTATGCTCATACGAAATGAAGTAAATAAATATAGAAAGCGGGAAAGATAAAATTATTACAACCCAATTGAATGATCTATCCTAGGAAATACATTGATTAAAAGGGATTTGGAATATAATCGCCTAATATACACGAGTGATATAAAAATGGAAAGCTAACTTACATCTACCTGTAAAATAAAAGTTAGTGGTGAGATAAATATATAGGAATCAAGGACTTAAATAGGAAAAAATGGGGAGCATGATAGCTAGGGGGCATGCATAGAGGAGGATAGTCAGGGGAACCTGGTAGCTTCGGCTGACTAGACTTGAAAAACACTTTGAATTTGATCACGTGAGGGGTAGCTGTGAGTGCTAAGTTTTTCCCCACCTTTATAATGAAAGTTGAATTAGTTATCTGCTGTTTTGAAATCTTTATTGAAATTGGTCCGAAAAGCATCTAATTCAAATGAGCTTTAGGACTAAAAAGTGACTATACCCGTATGGCTATAGCCATAGCCGTACGGATATAGGTTCAACAACCGAACGGATATTGTACTACACCCGTACGGATGTTGTTGAGTGGCAGACATTCTTGCATAAAATGCACAGATGTTGGATGTGTGGGAGGACACGATTTTGAGTTTGGATTAAAAGGAGTTCTCTGGCGAAAAGAGAAGGAAAAACGAATTAACAGGGGAGGAAAAGAGTAGAACAGAAAAGAAAAGAGAGAAAGAGAAGAAAAAGAAAATCAAATTCTCAAATTCTCACAAAACCCAAAATCAAGGAATCAAACTTCAAATTCATCACATTTAGTCAATTAATCACTATCCAAACCTCACCTAAACTTTTAGAGAACCAAATTGAAACTGGAATTGGAGTTTTGAAGCTCAATTTGGGAGAATTACAAATTTTAGGTTCAAGTTTATTTAAATTCGAAATTCAAGCTTAAAGAATCGGTTTTCTTTGATTCAAACACTGGAAAAGCATCAAAGGTAACTTCTGATGGGCCTTAAAACTCCATTTTACTGCTTTCCGGTGATTTTGTTGCTTCATTTTGCCTGTTTTGTTTTTCTATAATTTCTGGTTAACCATATTCGTACGGGCATCACAATACCAGTACGGTTATTGCTATATTCGTACGGATAT
This sequence comes from Euphorbia tirucalli, assembly GCA_039660915.1. Classification (NCBI taxonomy): domain Eukaryota; kingdom Viridiplantae; phylum Streptophyta; class Magnoliopsida; order Malpighiales; family Euphorbiaceae; genus Euphorbia; species Euphorbia tirucalli. Next base: position 24,898,671 of record CM077633.1, read on the forward strand.
AGTGATAGCCGTATGGATATTGTGATAGCCGTACGAATATTGATAATTGCCGTGGTAAGCGCCGGAATTTTTCATCCTAGAAAAAAAATCACGCGTGTCACACGACTGTAACATACAGTCGTGCGACTTTAATTACAATCATATGAATGTACGATCGAAGCAGGTGCAGAACACCATACCCATGACATAAGAAAAGAGAGAGGAAAAGATGGGCAATTAATGCCTGGTTTTTGGTGAAGCAAAGGCAGAAAATAAGAGGAGGAAGAGAAGAAAAGAGGACTTTTGACACTTAGAATTTCTGGTCTTAGAGAGAGAGAGAATTGGGAAAAAGGGAAGAAAAAGAGAGAAAAACCACACAAACACAAAACTTCTTTTTCTCTTCTTTTTCTTTATAATTCTTGAGTGTTTAAGTTGAAAATCCATTAGACATCAATAGGTTAACAACTTAACACTCTAAATTCAATCAATCTCGATCTAAAAAATCATCAGAATCCTTAACATTTGGAGATTTCAGACCAAACCTCTCAACCTGGACTCAAGGGGAAAAAGAGAAAATTTAAGTGGATTGGAGCGACGCCAGGGGTCATTCCTACGGTGGATAAGCGCCTAAGAGGTGAACACTCTTTATTCCCTTTATTTTTCATGCTTTCTGGGTGAATTGGTGTGTTTTTGTGCATTTTTACTCAATTCCTGCGTTTTCTATTTCTGGAAATCAAGAACAATCGTGCGACTGTTCTTGAGTTGATGAACAATCGTACGACTGTAATTACAGTCGTACGAGTGTTCTTGGTTTCCAGCTAATTTCTTTCAGTTTTGTTTTGAATAATTTTGGCACAATTCTGAAGTTGGAACGATTTACAGTCGCACGACTGTAATTACAGTCGTACGACCGTAGTTATAGTCGCACGACTGTAATGCTCGTCCAATGGCAGAATTTACAGAATAATCCCGAAAAATTTCTAAAAATCCCTAAAAATTCAGAAAATCAGAAAATCACCAAAAATGAATTTTGTTGTATGCATTCACTACCTTAGATTTAATTTTCAGTGCATTTACATTTAGAACAATCCCATGACGGAGACCCGATTCTCCCGAAAACCGACCCACCTCACATGTTAAATTAAAGTAAACCAAAAAATAAATTGTTTCAAAACGATTTTCTCACAAAACCAGAATACAGGGACGTTTCAAAATGTTTTTTAGGTCTAATCGGGCTGGATAGCCGAGCCGACCCGATTATCCCCCTAATTGCATGTCCCCGAATTCTTAAAATCCTATTCTGTCTTATTTGAGTCCTACTTGTGGCGTGCCGTATATTGTGCTAACCCTCTGTTTTGCAGCTTTTTATTTTTTATTTTTGATGTATTTGATATATTTATCCTTTTATCTTAGGCGATTGTAAAAGTGAGATTGAGAGTTTTCCATTTTTATTCAATTGGGTTGAGAGTTTTCCATTTTTATTCAATTGGGTTGTATGATCGGCCTCTATTATTCTTTTGTATATTTTGAATGTATGGTTTTATTTCTCGCAATTAATTTCCTGCATTTTGTTTTAGCATCGGATAATTAAAATAAACCAATTGGGATTAGGAAAAGATAATAAAGTGAATTAAATATGGTAATATAAACTGTAAAGTGAAAGCAAGCTAGAGGTTAAGTAAGTTATTTGCCCAAACCCTAAATCTCTAGATTAGGTACAGCAGTCTGTCCTCCGGCGACTCTGTCACTGATCTCGGGATTTAAGTTTTGAGGTCTTTAAGTTAAAAACGGGAAAATGTTTTCTACAAAAGAATTTCCAAATTAAATCAACAATTTTCTAACTCAAGATAAACAAAACCCGTTTTCCAAATAATCTAATCTAATGATCATCATTTTCCCTGGTCTGCTTCACAGTGTCCCGTTTTTAAAAGGTCGTCCACTCACAGTGGCGACTCTGCTAGGAGATAGTTCTTAAAACGTTTTCATAAAAAAACTGAACTTAGGCAACTACCGAAATAAAACCTCACTTGCAGTCACTTCACTAGTTCATATTACCATATTTATTTGCACATTGCATATCATGACATTTTCTTCTTCTCAATCCCTCCAACACACTGATCAGCCCCGGTTTACCCAAAAGGTTGACTACCTCTTCTGCCAGGATTGGAGACACCCGACGGGGTAAACCACTCGTAGCACCGCATGACCTTACATCGTGTTCTACGGTGGGGAAGTGTATACTCGCTATGGGAACCTGTATGACCCTTGGTTTTGACTTTGGCCCACATGTAATGGCTTAGCAACTTCCCCTAGGATTACCAAAACTTAAATTCAAAATGAACCTTGAACGTGTGCCTTTGGTATCCCCCGTTGATGCCAAAGAGACCCAACACCTAGGAAGAATGCGAGACCAATCGAAAGGAGAAATAAGGTTGGAAGGGAGCGCATATTTTGCGTGTGCTAATGTTTGTTCCATGTTGTTTTCTATTTTGACTTTTCACGAAGCATCAAACATGCCTAGCTTTCGTGTGCCATTCTAACCACATCTTCATGCATCCATTTTTTCGAACATTGACATTTTGCCATACTAACCCACATTTTTATACAGCCATTTGCATTTTATTTTTAGGTGAACACATTAATCATCCATATGACATACACACTAACCATTTCTTTTGCAGCCATAACATTGCATTTGTGTGTTAGCATTTTCATAAAAGCATACATAATATCATTATGTATGTCATGCATCCTAACCCACGTTTTTGTACAGCCATCTGCATTTTGTGTGTCACAGACATTCATGACATATCACTTAAATTAAATTAAGGACATTCCAAGGATGCCCATCACGATCATCTCATATCATAACATATCGGGTATCCCAAAATAGCCGTGCTCTGCCAATGCACCGGATTGCATTTGGCCATTCCACCAAATTATCTCATTCAATAGAGACCACAATGGTCCTAGGTATATTTCCGTGTGACAATTCACACAATGCATTTTATGACATCATACCCATTCATCATAAATATCATGTAACACCGTGATCCACATTGGATTACTTCATGACATCACCACATTATTCAAGGTGCTCCCCAAATGCCGGGTTAGAACACGTATAGGGGCATTTCATAACATCCCAAATCATGAAAGGTGTTCCCCAAACGCTGAGCCTCTGTCCATGTCTCTGTCACACGTGACTCCCTCATAACATCATTTCATATCATATGCTCAAAAGCATCAAAACTCTATCCAAGGGATGGTTCCATATGACCATTTCATATCATCTCATAGACCTACAAAGCGTCAAAACCCTGTCCGTGTGTCACATGCGACCATTCCATGAATTCACTTGGTGCCCCAAAGGCGCCGAACCTCTATCCGTGTGGCGGTTGTAAGCGCCGAAATTTTCCACACTTAAAAAAAAAAAAAAAAAAAAAAAAAAAAGAAGATAGTCGTACGACTATTGCTACAGTCGTACGACTGTAATTTAAAAATTACAGTCGTACGACTGTAATGTCGGGCAGACTGCAGAGGCCCATACCTCTGCAGCAGAAATGAAAGAAAGAGAAGAAGGAGCATTAATTGCTCGGGTTTTGCAGCAAGCAACCAAAAAAAAGAGGGTAAAAAAGAAGGAAAAGGAAAGGAGAAAGAAAAGGAGATTCTGGTGAAAGAAAAACTTAGAGAGAGAAAGAGAAGAGAGAGAAAAAGAAAACCACAAAAAAACTCACTTTTCTTCCTCTTTGATTTTCTTCAATTCTCGAAATTAAGCCTAAAACTTGTTAGAAATCTCTAGGTTGATCACTTAACTACACAACAAAATCAAGAACTTGGACTTAAACAATCAGAATCCCTTGCAAATTTGGATTTTTGGACTCAAACTCCCAACTTCCATTCCAAAGGAAAAAGTGCGAATTCGTTGGGATTGGAGCGACGCCAGGGGTCAAAACGACTTGGAATAGCTTCTAAAAAGGTAGTTACTTCCTTTCCTTACACTTTTCCTCGCTTTCTGGGTGTTTGAAGTGAATTTTTGTGCGTTTTTGCTACAGTTTCGTATTTCTGTTCCTGGAAACTAAGAACAGTCGTACGACTGTTCTTAGCTTCCATGAACAGTCGTACGACTGTATATACAGTCGTACGACTGTTCTTAGTTTCCAGCCAATTTTTCTTCAGTTTTGGTCCAAAATGAATTTTTGTTGAAATTTTGATCCTGAATTGATCACAGTCGCACGACTGTAAACTACAGTCGTACGACTGTAATCATTATTTCAGAATCAGAATTTCAGCTTTTATCCGTAAAAAATCCCAAAAAAAATTAGAAAATCCCGAAAATCGTCAAAATGAATTTTGTTATGTGCATCACGACCGTAGATTTAATTTTCAGTAAATTTGCATTTAGAACAATTCAACGACGGAGACCCAGTTCTCCCGAAAACCGACCCACTTAATATATGAAAAATGCATGTAAACCGGTAAAATTGTTTTCAAATGATTTTTCCCACAAAACCAAAAATACAGGAACGTTTCAAAATGTTTTCCAGGTCTAACCGGGCCGGCTAGCCGAGCCAACCCGGTTATCCTCCTAAACGCATGCCCCCAATTCTTAATCTCCCAATTCTGTCTATTTGAGTCCAACTTGTGGCGTGCCGTATATATTGCGCTAACCCTCTGTTTTGCAGGTTTTAATTTCTTTTTCTTTTTATTTTTATTGTATTTTAATAGATTAAATCGTGTATTTAGGCGGTTGTAATTCTTTTTAGATTTTCGTGTATCCTAGGCGAATGTACAAGTGAGGCGAGTGTTTTTATTTTCCTATTCGATTTGGTTGTAAGCCAATTAATATTTATTTCTTTTTGTTTTTGTACTATATATTTTGTATGCGCGCTGTATGCTTTTTATATTCAATAAAATGGACTTTAGAATTTTTTTGGAATACCATTGAGAACATTGGCAATATTTATTTTAATTAGACACGAAATAAGGGACTTGTCCGGACCCGAATCTCTGGATAGTGTAGCGGCCGTTCGTCCGGTTCAGCTACATAAGAATTTCCCGGTTGAGCTGAGCCGGGTGGCGACTCTACAACATCCATCGAGACTTAGGTCTCGGTTCTTTTATGCACTAATTCTATTTATTTTCCAAAACACGGATTTCCATTTATAAAAACCCCACGTGAGGGAGGGGCCCGCCCGAGATCGTGGCACCCCATTCCGAAAGGGAGTCCCGCGTCCCGTCGAAAACGCGTCGTCCGCTCACAGTGGCGACTCCGCTGGGGAATTCTCAAAAAGTTTTCTCAAAAACTTAAAAGAATTTTGACAAGCCCTGAAAAGTGTCTAATTAAAATAAGGTGGATGATTCTCGATTGGTATTTCATTTTTGCATCTTCAGATAGACATACTTGCATTAGATTTAGTATCCATTTATAACCCGGTGGATTGTTGAAGTGTCGCCTAAGTTCCTCCTGGTCTTAGGGGCACGAATACGAAACACCACTCATAGCCTCGTACGAACCCTTTCGTTTGGACCCTTGAGTGGGGAGAAGTGAGGAGTATATTTTGCTATGGGAACCTTCATTTTTAACCCGACTTGGACCGAACCCATAGAGGCAGCTTTAGTTGGATTCCCTTAGGATACCAAAATAATTGTGTGAATAATAGTAATAAAATCGTGCCTTCATCACCCCCGGTTGGTGATTGAAGTGAACCCCACCTAGGACTCGGTTAGAAATTTTTGAGACCGACCACGTTGGAGGAATAAGGTTGGAAGAATTCGTTTTGCTTGCTACGTGTTCTTCACCGTTCCGTGACACATCACCGACGCATGCATAACATACCATAATCACCATTTTCCATACACATGACATACCATACACAAACATTTTTGTGTGATACTAACCCACATTTTTTTTATGCAGCCATTTTGCACTTTATTTCGTGTGTAAAACATCAATTCATTCGCTTGTCATCCATACTAACGGTTTCCTTTTCAGCCATAACATTAACTTGTGTGATTAGCATTTTATTTTTGACATAGCATACATAACATCATTATGTATGTCATGCATCTTAACCCACGTTTTTATGCAGCCATTTGCATATTGTGTGACATGTTCATTCACTACATTTCACTTAAATTAAATTAAGGGGCATTTCAAGGACGCCTATCATGACCATCCCATCCCATTTCATAACATATCGGGTATCCAAAATTACCCGAGTTTTGCCAATGCACCGGATTGCATTCGGCCATTCCATTTCATTTAATAAAAGCCACTACGGCCTTAGGCCCATTTTCGTGTAATAATTTACACGATGCATTTCATGACATCACACCCATCCATCATAAACATCATATAACATTGTGGTCCACATCCGACCACTTCATGACATTAATTCACCATTTAAGGTACTCCCCGAGTACCCGATTAGCATATATGTAGGCCCGTAACATCACCAAATCATGAAAGGCGTTCCTCGAATGCCGAATTCTTGTCCATGTTCCTGTTACACGTGACTTTCTCATAACATCATTCCATATGCTCAAAAGCATCAAGACCTTGTCAGTGGGCCCGGCCCATGCGACCATTTCATATCATCCCATAGACCTACAAAGCGTCAAAACTACGTCCGTGTGCCGGTATACACGCGACCATTTCATGAATTCATTAGGTGCCCCAAAGGCGCTAAAGTTTTGTCCGTGTGATGGCCCACACGTGACATTTTTGCATAAACATTGGGTGTTCTTGGAATGCCTCGAAAAAAAAAAAGAAGAAAAAAATATAATAATAAAAAGAAGAAACCATTCATATCATCATTCCATACATAATTCCACTCCATGCATCTCAAGCATGTTCAATGTCTTAACTTTCATTTCATATCACGTCATTCATTCACGACCCTAACACCTCTTGTCTAATCCCAAGCAGAACACACTGGAGCGACCTTGGACAAGATCCCAAGCTTCAAGGGCAGCTAGGAGACAAAGGGTAGTTGAGAGTGATAGTGATTCTGAGTCTGGGGAAGGAGTGAATATGGCAGAGCAGACACCGAGTATGGCTGATGTTCTGAGAGATTTCTTCAGGTCGCAGGATTTCCGCGACATGTTAAAGGAAGAAATGAGGGCAGTGGTTAGAGAAGCTGGTGAGACCGGTGGTAGTGGAGCCGGGAAAGAAAAAGAAGCTGAGTCGTCCCAACATGGTGGTGACGCTTCAACTAGTCTTGAAAAGCTGCAGGAGATAGAGGCAGCTATGGAGCAGAGGATGAAAGCCAAGTGTTCTGAATTAGACGAGGTCATGGCCCAGTTGAAGAAGGGGGTCGGGATCAGTGCTGAATCCAAGAAGGGGGTGAACGTTGATGCCATGATCAGTAGGGGCATCGAGACATTTCCTATCGGCTTTCAAGTGCCGAAAGTCCCCACTTACAAAGGAATGGGCTCGCCAGAGGCCCATGTGAACTTATATGCCCGGGTTATGCTAACAGCAGGCGCTACAAAGCAACAATTGATCAATCTTTTCCCCACCACACTGGAGGGAGGTGCTTTGGGATGGTATAACTCACTGTCAGAGGAGGAGCAGTCCGACTGGGAAGTATTGTCAGCAGCCTTCATCAAATACTACAGCTTCAACACCAAAATCCAGGTGAAGCTGTATGATTTGGAGAGGGTGAAGCAGAAATTCAACGAGCCCTTTGATGAATACTACCAGAGGTGGATGAACAAGATGATCCTCCTAAAGAACCGCCCTGATGAAGACGAGCTTATACAGAAGCTCATTGATGGCAGCAAAGATATCTTCAAGAACAACATGAAATTCCATTCCTTCAAGGAGCTTAGTGAGGTCTATAGCATGGCCATGAAGATAGAAAGGGATGAAGAGGAGAAGCCAGCTGGTCAGAAAGGGGGAAGAAGTACAAGGTATAGTTCAGGGTATAGATCAACCACAGCAGTTGGGTCTGGCAGTGGTTCTGGTACAGGTTCTAGTGGCAAACAGGGGCAGTCATCAGAGGTGAAGCAGGTCGAAGTGGCTACTGTGAATCAGCAACAAAGCAACCAGAACAGAGGTCCTGGAGGACAAGGCATATCGCCTTGGACTCTTACTTTAGCAAAGATATTCGCCAAGTGTAGGAATGGCGGCCTACTGCAATCTTTAAAGCCATTTGAGAAGCCATCTGAAGCGGATAAGGACAACTTCTGCATTTATCATGTGGTGACAGGCCACCGAACCAACAACTGCTACAAGCTAAGGGATGCTATCCGGAAGCTCATTGACGAGGGAAAGCTGCAAGAGCCAGCCAAACCCAGCACTAAAACCAACCCCCTGCCGGCATTTGAGAAGCGGGTTAACATGGTTCAGTCGGGGTTGCCGGCTAACTTTATATTTGCCCAAGTTCTGCAAGCAAATCCTACGATTCAAGCAGTAGCGGTAGGGGAACCCGAAGTGGAGCCTGAATGTGAGGAAAAGGAGAGGAGATCAAGCCCATAAGTCTGGATGATCTTGACTCCGAAGATGAGTACGAAGAATTTGACGGAAGAGAAGCTGTTAAACTTCCAGCTGTTGAGAAGCTGAAGATTTCAGAAGTGCAGCATGTGACCCGAAGTGGAAGGGTATATCAGCCAGCGGATCAGATGAAAGATAAAGCACCGATGAATGGGTCGGGCAGTACTTCGGCACCGGAAAGAGTCTAGAAGGAGGACTTGGTCATTTCCCAACTGAAGAAGACCCCTGCACAAGCCAGTTTGTGGCACTTGCTTATGACCTCCAAAGAGCATAGGGAGGCTTTAGTGAAGAAGCTATCAGAAATTGAAGTCTCCTCTATAGCTTCACCAGAGGCTATGTGCTGCTTACTAGATAAAGTCCATCCTGGAGCTCCTAATATTGTTTTCTCTGAAAAAGACCTACCAGCAGAAGGAAAGGCTCACAACAAGGCTCTTTACATTAGGGCCAACATCATGGATAAGGTGATGCCGTGCGTTATGGTGGATGACGGCTCAGCTCTGAATATTTGCCCACTGAAAATGCTACCGTTTCTAGGCATGAATGAAGAAGTGTTGAAGAGGTCCTCGACAGTCATTCGAGCGTACGATGATTCTAAAAGAACAGTGATAGGGACCTTCGAAACAGAAGTGGAGGTTGGGCCCATTAAGTCTATGGTTGTCTTCACAGTGATCGATATCCCGGTCACATTCTCCCTATTGCTTGGAAGGCCCTGGTTCCATCCTTTGGGAGGTGTTCCTTCCACTTTGCATCAGAAGATTAAATTCTCTGTGAATGACAGAATTGTGACTGCTGAGGCAGACGCCCAGTCGATGGTAGCTGCAGTGGATGAAGGAGTGGTTCCTTTTGGTGGATTCCAAATTGCTGTCATTAAGGAGGAGGAAACTACAGATGCCCTTATGGTCCTTTATGAGAACTACATGCCAGAGTGGCTATCCCGATATCTATACAAGCTGAACTTTGTTCCGGGAATGGGACTCGGGATTAATCTACAAGGTGTGCCAGAATTTAAGATCGACTCGGGAAAGTCAAAGCAGTACGGCCTTGGTTATGTAGAGGGGTCATCCGAGCAGAAGAATCTGAAAAAGGACAAGAATGGCAGGGCTATGATGAAGCCATTTCTGAAGGCGGGAGAAAGCCTTTACAAAGGCCAAGCTGAACCGGTGCTGGTTGGAAATGTCGAGCACCCTGGCTTTGAGATCTTTGCAGATGTTGTGGATTTTGAGAAAAGCCAGGAAGAGCCAGTAGCCCCTGTAATGGAAGAAAAAGCAACTGCTGAATTTGAAATTCTGAAAGGAGAATCATCTGAGGAGATAACAGAAACCATAGAGGTAGCCGAGGAAGAAGACGAAAAGAAGACCTATGCCGAAACTACAGAAGTGATCTCGGGAGCTTTGACTGTTGCATTAACCAAAGCTTTTGGGAAATCCAAGGAAGGATTTGGCGAAGAACTGATGGCCAAAGTGAACTTAGACTCTGTGGTTGTTGAAATCGCCAGGATTATGGAGAAAGCTAAGGCACAGGTGGCCGAGAAAGCTGCAGTCCCAGATGATGCTCTGGAAGGGAAGATGGAAGCTGATGAAGAACAAGGCCCTCCGCCTGTGGAGGATGAAGATGATTTTGTTGTATCTATTTCTTCCATTTTCAATGTAACTGATGTACTTTATGATAAGTTCAATGCAATGAAATCCCAGTTTGCTTACTTGTGTGATGTTTATCCTGATAATTCTGTGCATGCATTCGAATCACCATCAAGCATATTTAGCATACATGACACTGCATTGCATGAAATCAATATAAGTACAGATGAAAACCCTAAAATGGTACTCATTTCACACGAGCTAAAATCCGAGGAAGAAAGAGAATTAATAAGAATACTCCAAAAACATGTTAAAGCTTTCGCCTGGTCGTATGAAGATATGCCGGGTGTAGATACAGAAATAGCAGTGCACAAAATCCCAACGGACCCCAAGTTCAGACCGGTGAAGCAGAAGTTGAGAAGACTAAGGCCGGAATGGGCTACTCTGGTGAAGGAAGAAGTGGCCAAACAGATAGATGCCAGGTTCCTCGAAGTGGTGGAGTATACGGAATGGTTAGCCAACATTGTTCCCGTACCTAAAAAGGATGGAAGGGTCAGAGTATGTGTCGATTACAGGGATTTGAACAAGGCCTGCCCTAAGGACAATTTCCCACTACCTCACATTGACGTATTGGTTGACAGTGCAGCAAAAGCAGCAATGTACTCATTTATGGATGGCTTCTCGGGATACAATCAGATTTTGATGGATGTGATCGACAAGGTGAAAACATCGTTCATCACAGAATGGGGTACTTTCTGCTACAGAGTGATGCCTTTTGGATTGAAGAACGCCGGTGCCACTTATCAGAGGGCTGTCACAACTCTATTGCACGATATGATCCATAAAGAAGTCGAAGTGTATGTCGATGATATGCTTGTTAAATCAGCAACCCGGGAGGAACACCCCGTTATCCTGGATAGATTTCTAACACGCATTGAAGAGTACAACTTGCGGCTTAACCCCAAGAAATGCATATTTGGGGTCACATCAGGGAAGCTGTTAGGCCATGTAGTCAGCCAGAGGGGGATAGAAATGGACCCAGATAAAATTAAAGCCATCCAAGAAATGCCAGCTCCAAAGACTGAAAAGGAGGTCAGATCATTCCTGGGTTCCTTGCAGTATGTCAGCCGCTTCATAGCCAAGCTAACTTCCACTTGTGAGCCAATCTTCAAGCTATTAAAGAAAGATCAGCCAATTGTGTGGGATTACAAGTGTCAGCTGGCATTCGAGAAGATCAAGGCTTACCTGGTAAAGCCACCAGTGTTGAGCCCTCCAATTCCAGGGAAGCCTCTGATTTTATATTTGGCAGTTGAAGAATCCTCTATAGGGGCAATGCTTGCACAAGAACAAGATGGCAAGAAGGAATATCCTATCTATTACCTTAGCAAGAAATTGTTGGAGTATGAAACCAAGTACACACTGGTGGAGAAGACATGTGTGGCGATGATTTGGCTGACCAAGAAGCTGCGCCACTATTTCCAATCCTACAAGATCCAAGCTGTGGCTAAAGTGGATCCAATGAAGTACCTCTACGAAGCACCGGCGTTGGTCGGGAAGCTGTCCAGGTGGTTGTTACTTTTGTCTGAATTCGACATTGAGTACATCACGAAGAAAACCATTAAAGGGCGAGCCGTGGCAGAGTTTCTGGCAAACCAGCCCCTAGAATCAGATTACACAGAGAACCTGGAATTCCCTGATGAGCAGTTAGCCACGGTGGAAGTGAAGAGGTGGGTCATGTGTTTCGATGGAGCAGTGAATAAAAAGGGTGCTGGAATTGGAGTACTTATAGCAACGCCAGATGGTGAAGTCATTCCCTTATCCAAAAGGCTGATCTTTCCCGTAACCAACAATGGGGCGGAATACGAAGCATGCTTGTTTGGAATGGAGACTCTATTAACCTTGGGAGCAAATGATGTCTTAATTGTCGGTGATTCACTTCTAGTGATCAGGCAAGCTCAGGGTGAGTGGGAACTAAAAGAAGAAGCCTTACGGCCTTATTTGGAGCTGCTACAATTCAGAAAAGGTTTATTTGGCCGATGTGAATTCAGACATGTCCCCAGGGATGAGAATAAGATGGCTGATGCATTAGCAACTTTGTCTTCCATGTGGGAAAATCCAGAAGAGACACAAGCTCAACCACTGATCATAGCCACTTCCAGGCATCCTTACTTCGAAGTGCATGAAGTAATGGAATTATCAGCCGAAGAAAAGCCATGGTTCTTTGACATTTACCGGTATGTTAAGGAAGGAAAGTACCCAGAAGAAGCCAGTGCTGCCGATAAGTTAACGCTGAGGAAGCTGGCTAGTCAGTTCAGAATCTTGGAGGACAAGTTGTATAAAAGAACAGCACATGGAGTTCTTTTGAGGTGCCTAACTGAGCGAGAAGCAGAAGAAGTGATACAGCAGGTACATGCAGGATCCTGTGGGCCACATATGAATGGACTTGCCATGGCTAGGAAAATCATGAGACAAGGCTACTTCTGGATGACAATGCAAGTAGATTGTATAAGAAAAGTGAAGAGATGTCATGAATGTCAGATCTATGCAGACATTAGTCATCTTCCTCCACTTGAACTTCAGAATCTAGCATCTCCTTGGCCGTTTTCAGCATGGGGGATAGATATGATTGGTGAAATTCATCCAGCTGCATCAAACGGGCATAGATTCATAGTTGTGGCAGTTGATTATTTCTCCAAATGGGTCGAAGCGGAATCCTTCACTAATGTTACAGCCAAGCACATGGTCAAGTTCATCCAGAAGAACATCTTCACTCGGTACGGGATTCCTCACCACGTAGTAACTGATAATGGAGTACAGTTTCAAGGGGCAACAGCTGAGCTATTTGCAGAGCATGGAATTGAACATCATAAGTCCTCTCCATATAGACCACAGGCTAATGGTGCAGTAGAAGCAGCTAACAAGGCAATAAAGAAGATCTTGTCAAAAATGGTAACCACTTACAGGGATTGGGCTGATAAACTGCCTTATGCTCTTTGGGGTTACAGAACCAGTGTCAGAACGCCAACAGGAGAAACTCCTTATGCCTTGGCATATGGAATGGAAGCAGTGTTACCAGTGGAGATAGAACTCAAATCACTCAGAGTTGCCCTGGAAGCTCAATTGCCAGAGACTGAATGGGTCCAAGCTAGATATGAGCAGCTGGCTGCACTAGATGAAAGGCGACTAAAGGCACTGGATCACTTACAGATGTATCAGCGCAGAATGGCTAGAGCCTATAATCGAAATGTGAAGTACTCCAAGCGGCAGTTGAAAGTAGGAGATTTGGTTCTAAAGCAACTAAAGCCTTCAAATGTTGATGTTAGGGGCAAGTTCAGACCTAACTGGGAAGGACCCTATGTGGTGAAGAAGGTGTTATCAAAAGGCGCTGTCAGCATCATGGACATGGACGGGAATGAGTTCACCAATCCGATCAACCAAGACGGGCTAAAGCTTTATCATGTATAAAAAAAAAAAAAAAAAAAAAAAAAAAGAGATCTGCTAGGCTGAAAACTCGAAAAGAGCGGTCTAGGCAAAAGTTAAGACACGAGAGAAAATGATCAGCCGGAAAACCTGAAAAGGACGACTGGTGACGGATTCTGGCTTAATGTGAAATCTGTACCATTTAGGAACCATTTTGTTTCAAATGTACTCATTTTGACTTCATCAATAAAGTGAAATGTTTGTTTAAATATATTTGCATGGTTATGACAAATGCATAAACAAAGTTGTCTTGCATAAACACACATTCAAAGAAAACACTTTGCATTCAACTGATCAATATCATCGCATTACTTGACAAATGAAAATGTATCAAATACATGCAATTCAAAATCTTTTACTGTCCTCTAAAAGTCTAGTTCATCCTCCCAGACGAGCAATAAAGGGTCACAACACCTTTTCAGTCAAAAAAAAAAAAAAAAAGAAAAAAAAAAAGAAAAAGAGAGCTCGCTAAGGCGAAAACCGAAAAGGCGCCTTAGGCAAAAATTAGAGCGGCCCGCTAAGCTGAAAACCCACACCGGGCAGTTTGGGCAAAAGTTAGGGCATATGAAAAGCTCGCTAAGGTGAAAACCGAAAAGGCACCTTAGGCAAAAAGTTAGAGCGGCTCGCTGGGCTGAAAACCCGAGTTGGGCAACCCAGGCAAAAATTAGAGCACTTACAAACTCATAACTCCCCCGCAGAGCAAGAAAAACAGAACATCCTCAACATTCCCCGCAGAATCCGTCATATCACTCTCCAGCAGAGTTTCCCATACTATTCCTCAGCGGAGTCTACATGAAGAACACCATCAATTACTCCCCCGCAAAACAGCCTTGCTTCCTCTTGGTGTAGTCTACACAAAGAACGCCACAATTGTGTCCCCAGTTGAGTTGCCACACTCTTCCCCCGTGGAGTCTCTACATGGAATACTACGATCATTTCCCCAGCAATCACCTCACCCCTTCGATAACCGCCAAACAATCAACCGGGGGCACAACATATCTCCCCAGCGGAAGACAGAAACGTCCAATAACAGAAAATACGTACATACGCATAAACATCATCATGCATTCATACATTGCATATATCAACTACTTATCCCCGGCTCGTCTTCATTCTTGATCGAAGGGGCAAAAATTTTTGTTCAAAAATCTCTCGATCAAGGAATGAAGACTTGCCATTTTAAGTGCAGGAATTCATCCCCAGCTCAACATCCTCAGCAAGTCAGCAGATCCGCCTCGAGTAATGTAAACTCGGTATCGGCCCAGGTCCGCTCCATTATCTCAACTTTCTCCAGCGAGTCCGCCTCGAGTAATGTAAGCTCGTTATCGGCCCAGATCCACTTCATCATCCAAGTCCCCTAGCAGCTTCGCCTCGAGTAATGTAAACTCGGTATCGGCCCAGATCAGCTTCATCTATTTCCCCAGTAAAACTCGCCTCGGGTAACATAGACCTGATATCGGCCAATCTCTTCATCAACTCGCCTCGGGTAACATAGACCTGATATCGGCTAATCTCTTCATCAATTTCGCCTCGGGTAACATAGACCTGATATCGGCTAATCTCTTCATCAACTCGCCTCGGGTAACATAGACCTGATATCGGCTAATCTCTTCATCAATTTCGCCTCGGGTAACATAGACCTGATATCGGCTAATCTCTTCATCAATTTCGCCTCGGGTAACATAGACCTGATATCGGCTAATTTCTTCATCAACTTGCCTCGGGTAACATAGACCCGATATCGGCTAATCTCATCTCCAGCATCGCCTCGGGTAACCTAGACCTGATATCGGCTTATCTCCTCCCCAGCGTCGCCTCGGGTAACCTAGACCCGGCGTCGGCCTATCTCATCAGAAGGTTCATTCCAGCGTTCGCGGCGCTTTGATTCACGCTCTCAAATTCATCATCACAGGTATTATGGACCTGGAGCTAGATGTCGAATTTGATCACGCGAGGGGCAGCTGTAAGCGCCGAAATTTTCCACACTTAAAAAAAAAAAAAAAAAAAAAAAAAGAAGATAGTCGTACGACTATTGCTACAGTCGTACGACTGTAATTTAAAAATTACAGTCGTACGACTGTAATGTCGGGCAGACTGCAGAGGCCCATACCTCTGCAGCAGAAATGAAAGAAAGAGAAGAAGGAGCATTAATTGCTCGGGTTTTGCAGCAAGCAACCAGAAAAAAGAGGGTAAAAAAGAAGGAAAAGGAAAGGAGAAAGAAAAGGAGATTCTGGTGAAAGAAAAACTTAGAGAGAGAAAGAGAAGAGAGAGAAAAAGAAAACCACAAAAAAACTCACTTTTCTTCCTCTTTGATTTTCTTCAATTCTCGAAATTAAGCCTAAAACTTGTTAGAAATCTCTAGGTTGATCACTTAACTACACAACAAAATCAAGAACTTGGACTTAAACAATCAGAATCCCTTGCAAATTTGGATTTTTGGACTCAAACTCCCAACTTCCATTCCAAAGGAAAAAGTGCGAATTCGTTGGGATTGGAGCGACGCCAGGGGTCAAAACGACTTGGAATAGCTTCTAAAAAGGTAGTTACTTCCTTTCCTTACACTTTTCCTCGCTTTCTGGGTGTTTGAAGTGAATTTTTGTGCGTTTTTGCTACAGTTTCGTATTTCTGTTCCTGGAAACTAAGAACAGTCGTACGACTGTTCTTAGCTTCCATGAACAGTCGTACGACTGTATATACAGTCGTACGACTGTTCTTAGTTTCCAGCCAATTTTTCTTCAGTTTTGGTCCAAAATGAATTTTTGTTGAAATTTTGATCCTGAATTGATCACAGTCGCACGACTGTAAACTACAGTCGTACGACTGTAATCATTATTTCAGAATCAGAATTTCAGCTTTTATCCGTAAAAAATCCCAAAAAAAATTAGAAAATCCCGAAAATCGTCAAAATGAATTTTGTTATGTGCATCACGACCGTAGATTTAATTTTCAGTAAATTTGCATTTAGAACAATTCAACGACGGAGACCCAGTTCTCCCGAAAACCGACCCACTTAATATATGAAAAATGCATGTAAACCGGTAAAATTGTTTTCAAATGATTTTTCCCACAAAACCAAAAATACAGGAACGTTTCAAAATGTTTTCCAGGTCTAACCGGGCCGGCTAGCCGAGCCAACCCGGTTATCCCCCTAAACGCATGCCCCCAATTCTTAATCTCCCAATTCTGTCTATTTGAGTCCAACTTGTGGCGTGCTGTATATATTGCGCTAACCCTCTGTTTTGCAGGTTTTAATTTCTTTTTATTTTTATTTTTATTGTATTTTAATAGATTAAATCGTGTATTTAGGCGGTTGTAATTCTTTTTAGATTTTCGTGTATCCTAGGCGAATGTATAAGTGAGGCGAGTGTTTTTATTTTCCTATTCGATTTGGTTGTAAGCCAATTAATATTTATTTCTTTTTGTTTTTGTACTATATATTTTGTATGCGCGCTGTATGCTTTTTATATTCAATAAAATGGACTTTAGAATTTTTTTGAAATACCATTGAGAACATTGGCAATATTTATTTTAATTAGACACGAAATAAGGGACTTGTCCGGACCCGAATCTCTGGATAGTGTAGCGGCCGTTCGTCCGGTTCAGCTACATAAGAATTTCCCGGTTGAGCTGAGCCGGGTGGCGACTCTACAACATCCATCGAGACTTAGGTCTCGGTTCTTTTATGCACTAATTCTATTTATTTTCCAAAACACGGATTTCCATTTATAAAAACCCCACGCGAGGGAGGGGCCCGCCCGAGATCGTGGCACCCCATTCAGAAAGGGAGTCCCGCGTCCCGTCGAAAACGCGTCGTCCGCTCACAGCGGTCCATACGTGACATTTTTGCATATCATTGGGTGTTCTTGGAATGTCCCAGAAAGAAGGAAAAGAATAAAAGAAAATCATTCATACCATCATTTCATTCATAGCCTCACTCCATCCATTCATTACAAGCACTTTCAATGCCTTACTCTTCATGCCACCATGCCATTCATGCATGTCCCTAATACTTTCCATATGATGCCTAGCAGAATAAGCTAGAGCAACCTTGGACGAGATCTCAGGCTTTGAGGGCTGTTGGGGGATAGAGAGCAGTTGAGACAGAAAGCGATTCTGATTCTGGGGAAGAAGTCGAGATGGCTAATCCAATATCGAGCCTTGCTGATGCTTTGAAGGATTTTATAAGATCGTCAGACTTTCGTGATATGCTGAAGGAGGAAGTACAGGCAGTAGTGCGAGAGGCTGGAGAAACCGGTGGTAGTGGAGCCGGGAAAGAGAAGGAGGCTGAATCATCCCAACAGGGTGGTGATACCTCAGCCAGTCTCTAGAAGCTGTAAGAAATAGAAGCAGCTATGGAAAGAAAGATGAAAGCAAAATGCTCTGAGTTGGAGGAGGCGATGGCTCAGTTGAAGAAAGGGGCCAGTGTTAGTGCAAAGTCTAAGAAAGGAGTTAACATTGATGCCATGATCAGCAGGGGCATCGAGACTTTTCCCATCGGATTCTAAATGCCAAAGGTGCCTTCTTACAAGGGAATGGGCTCACCGGAGGCCTATTTAAACCTGTATACCCGAGTCATGTTGACGGTGGGCGCCATTAAGCAACAAGTGATTAATCTCTTTCCGACTACCTTGGAGGGAGGAGCTTTGGGATGGTATAACTCATTATCAGAAGAAGAGCAGTCAGATTGGAAGGTTCTATCAGCAGCCTTTATCAAGTATTACAACTTCAACACCAAGATTTAGGTGAAGCTGTATGACTTGGAAAGGATTAAGCAAAAACCCAATAAGCCTTTTGATGAGTATTACCAGCGGTGGATCACTAAGATGATCCTTCTAAAAAACCGCCCAGATGAAGATGAACTGATACAGAAGTTGATAGATGGTAGTAAAGACATCTTCAAAAACAATATGAAATTCTACCCATTCAATGAGCTTAGTGAAGTCTACAGTATGGCGATGAAGATTGAGCGAGACGAAGAAGAGAAGGCACCAAGCCATAAGGGTAGAAGAAGTTCAGGTTACAGTTCTGGGTATAGATCAACAACTACAGCCGGTCTGGTGGAGGTTCTAGTTCAAGTTCTAGCGGCAAAGGGGGGCAAACTTTAGAAGTAAAGCAGGTTGAAGTGGCTAGAGTGACCCAGCAACAAGGCAATCAGAGTAGGAATCCGGGAGGTCAGGGCATATCACCTTGGACACTCCTGTTGGTGAATATATTTACTAAGTGCAGAAATGGTGGGTTGCTACAGTCCTTAAAGCCATTTGAAAAACCTTCTGAGGCAGATAAAGATAACTTCTACACGTATCATGTTGTTGCTGGCCACAGAACCAACAATTGTTACAAGCTGAGGGACGTTATTCAAAAGCTGATAGATGAAAGGAAGCTGCAAGAGCTAGCCAAGCCCAGCACGAAGACCAACCCGCTACCGGCATTTGAGAAGCGGGTCAACATGGTGCATTCAGGACTGCCGACTAATTTCATCTTTGCCCATATCCTTCAAGCAAATCCCGCAATTCTGGCTATAGCGGCAGAGGAAGCTGAAGTAGAACCAGAATGTGAAAAGAAGGCAGAAAAGAAAGAGATAAAGCCGATAAGCTTGAATGACCTTGATTTCGAAGACGAGTATAAAGATTTTGGCACAGAGGAGACGGTTAAGACTCTAGCCATTGAGAAGCTGAAAGTTCAGGAGGTCCAGCATGTGACCCGAAGTGGCAGGGTGTACCAGCCGGCAGATCAAGTGAAGGACAAAGCCCCCATGACTGGGTCGAGTAGTACATCAGCACCGGGGGGGTTGAGAAAGAAGACTTGGTTATTTCCTAGTTGAAGAAGACTCCTGCATAAGCCAGCCTGTGGCATTTGCTTCTAACATCTAAGGAGCATAGGGCAGCCCTAGTGAAGAAACTATCAGAGATTGAAGTCTCCCCTATTACATCTCTAGAGGCCATGTGCTGTCTGCTGGACAAAGTCCATTCTGGGACTCCTGACATAATCTTTTCTGAGAAAGATCTGCCAGGTGAAGGAAAGGCTCACAACAAGGCCCTTTACATCAGGGCTCATGTGATGGAAAAGGTGATCCTGTGTGTGATGGTGGATAATGGCTCAGCTCTGTATATATGTCCACTAAAGGTGCTGCCATGTTTGGGCCTAAATGAAGATTTTCTGAAAAAGTCCTTAACAGTAATCCGAGCACACGATGACTCCAAGAGAACAGTGATAGGGACCTTTGAAACTGAAATAGAGGTTGGGCCCATCAAATCCATATTTTTTTTCATGGTGATAAATATCTCAATCACCTTCTCCTTACTGTTAGGAAGGCCATGGTTCCATCCTCTAAGAGGTGTCCCTTCTACATTGCACCAGAAGATTAAGTTCTTGATTAATGGTGAGATAGTGACTATTGAGGCGGATGCCCAATCGATGATTTCTGCTGTGAATGAAGGAGTTGTCCCTTTTGGCGGGTTTCAAGTTGCAATGATCGGGGAAGAGGAAGCTACAAATGCTCCCATGGTGATCTATGAAAATTATATGCCGGAATGGCTGTCCCGCTACTTACACAAACAGAACTTGGAATCAAGTTGCAAGGAGTACCTGAATTCAATATTGACTCGGGGAAACCAAAGCATTTTGGCCTTGGCTATATAAAAGAGACATCTGAGCAGAAAAACCCGAGACGGGGCAAGAATGGCAAGGTTATGATGAAGCCATTCCTGAAAGTGTGAGAAGGGCTATACAAAGGCCAGGCTGAACCAATAAGGGATGGAAATGTTGAATTTCCTGGCTTTGAAAATTTTGCTGATGTTGTTGATTTTGAGAAAAGCCAGGAAGAACCAGTGGCCCCAGTGGTGATAGAAAAGGCAACTGTTGAACCTGATGTTTTGCAAAGCAAATCGTCCAAGGAGATAGCGGAAGTAGTAGAGGTGGCCGAAGAGAAAAATGAAGAGAAAGCCTATGATCAAACTGTAGAAGTTATTTCAGATGCATTGACTGCTGCCTTAAGCAAGGCATTTGGGAAGACCAAGGAAGGGTTCAGTGAAGAACTGATGGCCAAGTTGAACCTGGACTTTGTGGTTGCCGAGATTGCCAAGATCATGGAAAGGGCTAAGGCACAAGTGGCTGAAAAAGAAGCCGAAGTAGCTGTAGACTTGGATAATGCTCTGAAGTTGAAGATAGAAGCTGAAGAAGAACAAGGCCCTCTACCTGTGGAGGATGAAAATGATTTTGTTGTATCTATTTCCTCTATTTTTAGTGTAAACAATGTACTTTATGATAAGTTTAATGCAATGAAATCTTAGTTTGCTTACTTGTGGGATGTTTATCCTGATAATTATGTGCATGCATTTGAATCACCATCAAGCATATTTAGCATACATGACACTGCATTGCATGAAATCAACATAAGTACAGATGAAAACCCTAAAATGGTATTCATTTCACACGAGCTAAAACCCGAGGAAGAGAGAGAATTAATAAGAATATTACAAAAACATGTTAAAGCTTTCGCCTGGTCATATGAGGATATGCTGGGTGTAGACACAGAGATAGCAGTGCATAAGATTCCAACAAATCCCAAGTTCAGGCCAGTAAAGCAGAAGCTGAGGAGGTTGAGGCCAGAATGGGCTATACTAGTAAAAGAGGAAGTGGCTAAGCAGATAGATGCCAAGTTCCTTGAAGTGGTAGAATACACAGAATGGCTAGCCAATATTGTTCCAATGCCCAAGAAGGATGGAAGGGTCAGAGTATGCATCGACTATAGGGACCTGAATAAAGCATGCCCAAAAGATAACTTTCCACTGCCCCATATTGACGTCTTAGTTGATAATATAGTAGTAGTAGCAATGTATTCCTTCATGGATGGCTTTTCAGGTTACAACCAGATTCTGATGGATGTGATTGACAAGGTGAAGACATCGTTCATCACAGAGTGGGGTACTTTCTGCTACAAAGTAATGCCCTTCGGGCTGAAGAACGCTGGCACCACTTACCAGAGGGCTATCACAACTCTGTTACACGATATGATCCAGAAAGAAGTCGAAGTGTATGTCGATGATATGCCAGTCAAATCAATGACCCAGGAGGAACATCCTGTTATCCTGGATAGATTTCTTACTCGCATCGGAGAGTATAACTTGCAACTTAATCCTAAGAAGTGCATATTCGGGGTCACATCAGGGAAGCTGTTAGGCCATGTAGTCAGCCAGAGGGGAATAGAAATGGACCCAGATAAAATCAAAGCCATACGTGATATGCCAACTCCAAAAACAAAAAAGGAAGTCCAATCATTTCTGGGTTCCTTACAATATGTCAGTCGTTTCATAGCACGGCTGACTTCCACTTGTGAGCCAATCTTCAAGTTGTTAAAGAAAGATCAATAGGTTGTGTGGGATGACAGATGTCAGCTAGCATTCCAGAAAATCAAATCTTATCTGGTAAATCCACCAGTCCTGAGCCAACCAACTCCAGGGAAGTCTCTGACTTTGTACTTGGCCGTTGAAGATTCCTCTATAGGGGCAATGTTGGCATAGGAACAAGATGATAGAAAAGAGTATCCCATTTACTACCTCAGTAAGAAGCTAGTAGAATATGAAACCAAATACACACTGGTGGAGAAGACATGTGTGGCAATGATCTGGCTGACCAAGAAGCTACGTCACTACTTCCAGTCATACAAAATACAAGCCGTCGCCAAGGTGGATCCAATGAAGTATCTATATGAAGCACCGGTGCTACTCGAAAAGTTGTCCAGATGGCTATTACTCTTATCGGAATTCGATATCGAGTACATCACTAAGAAAACCATCAAGGGACGAGCCGTGGTAGAATTTCTAGTGAATCAACCTCTGGAATCAGATTACACTGAGATTTTGGAGTTTCTAGATGAACAATTAGCCATGGTTGAAGTAAAAAGATGGGTTATGTGCTTTGATGGTGCAGTGAACAGAAAGGGTGCTGGAATCGGGGTGCTAATAGTGATACCAGATGGTGAAATCATCCCGTTATCAAAGAGATTGAATTTTCCCATAACCAATAGCAGTGCAGAATATGAAGCATACCTATTTGGGATGGAAGCTCTATTGACATTAGGGGCAAATGATGTCTTAATTGTCAGAGACTCACTTTTGGTGATCAGGCAAGCTCAAGGTGAATAGGAGCTGAAAGAAGAAGCCTTACGGCCTTACTTGGAGCCGCTATAGTTCAAAAGAGAATTATTCGGCCAATGTGAATTCAGACATGTCCCCAGGGATCAAAACAGGATGGCTGATGAACTAGCAACTCTATCCTCTATGTGGGGAAATCCAGAAGAAACTCAGGTCCAGCGACTGGTTATAGCGACTTCTAGGCATCCTTGCTTCGAAGTACACGAAGTAATGGAGCTAACGGTTGAAGAAAAGCCATGGTTCTTTGATATCTACCAGTATGCGAAGGAAGGAAAATGCCCAGAGGGAGCCAGTGCGGCTGATAACATGTCATTGAGGAAGCTAGCCAGTCAATTCAGAATCTTTGAAGATAAGCTATACAAGAGAACGGCCAATGGTGTTCTTCTGAGTTGTCTAAGAGAGCAGGAAGCAGAAGAAGTGATGCAACAGGTGCATGCAGGATCTTGTGGGCCACACATGAATGGTCTAGCTATGGCCAGGAAGATAATGAGGTAAGGGTACTTCTGGATGACTATGCAAGCAGATTGTATAAGAAAAGTGAAGAGATGTCACGAGTGTCAGATCTATGCAAACATCAGTCATCTTCCACCACTTGAACTACAGAATTTGGTGACCCCTTGGCTGTTTTCAGCATGGGGGATCGATATGATTGGTGAAATTCATCCAGCTGCATCTAATGGGCATAGATTCATAGTCGTCGCAGTTGATTACTTCTCAAAATAGGTGGAGGCAGAATCCTTCACTAATGTAACAACCAAGCAAATGGTCAAGTTTATCTAGAAGAATATCTTTACTCGATATGGGATTCCCCATCACATAGTGACTGACAATGGAGTGCAGTTTCAAGGGGCAACAGCTGAGCTACTTGTAGAATATGGCATTGAGCATCATAAATCTTCTCCGTACAGACCGCAAGCTAATGGTGCGGTTGAAGCGGCTAATAAGGCGATAAAGAAGATTTTGTCAAAGATGGTGACCACCTACAGAGATTGGGCTGATAAGATGCCATATGCTCTTTGGGGTTCCAGAACCAGTGTCCGAACACCAATAGGAGAAACTCCTTATGCCTTTGTATATGGTATGGAAGCAGTACTGCCAGTGGAAATAGAGCTCAAATCTCTCAGAGTTGCCCTGGAAGCTCAATTACCATAAATTGAATGGGTTCAAGCTAGATACGAACAGTTAGCGGCAATAGATGAAAGGCGACTGAAAGCACTGGATCATCTACAGATGTACCAGCGCAGAATGGCCAGAGCCTATAACCGAAATGTGAAGTACTCCAAACACCAATTGAAAGCGGGGGACTTAGTTCTAAAACAGTTAAGGCCCTCAAATGTCGATGTCAGAGGCAAGTTCAAACCCAACTGGGAAGGGCCCTATGTGGTGAAAAAGGTGCTATCAAAAGGTGGTGTCAGCATCATGGATATGGACGGAAATGAGTTCACAAACCCTATCAATCAAGACCGGCTGAAGCTTTATCATGTATAAAAATAAAAATAAAATAAAATAAAATAAAAAGTCTGCTAGGTTGAAAACTCGAAAGAGCGACCTAGGCAAAAATTAAGACACGAGAGAAAATGATCAGTCAGAAAATCCGAAAGGGACTATTGATGATGGATTCTGGCTCTGTGTGGTACCATCTGGGAATTAATCTTTTCAAATGTATTCATTTTGATTTCATCAATAAAGTGAAATGTTTGTTTAAATATGTTTGCATGGTTATGACAAAATGCATAAACAAAGTTATCATGCTTAAACATCTATTTAAAGAAAGCACTTTGCATTTAACTGGTCGAACATATCATGTTGTCTAACGATGAAAATGCACTAAATACATCTAATATGAAATCTTTTACCATCCTCCAAATCCAATTCATCTTTTCGAAGAGCGACAGTGATTGTCCAAGAACTTGCTTTTTTCAATCGGTTTTTACTTTAAAAAAAAGAGAGAGCTCACTGGGATGAAAACCGAAAAGGCACCCTAGGCAAAAATTAGAGTAGCTCATTAGGGCGAAAATCGAAAAGGCGCCTCAGGCAAAATTAGAGCAGCTCACTGGGCTGAAAACCCGCTTTGGGCAACCTAGGCAAAATTTAGAGCACTCCCAAATTCATCAATTATAGGGGTGAGGAGCCAAGTCTTCCCATCATCTCCCCAGCAGGGTTCTTCACATCATAACCCCAACGGAATGTTTACAAAGAACAGTATGATTTTTTTTCCCTAGCATCGTCACGCGTTCCTAGTAATTATCTCATTTCCGCAGCAGTCCTCACATATATCTTCGACAAGGGGAAGCCTTATGCAAAGAATGCCTTCCACCAGCCAGGGGCAAAGCATGCCTTCCCCAGCAGAAAGGAGGGATTTCAATCTTGCACGAACAATAAGAAATGCATCAATTAATCTCCATGTGCATATATATCATTATACATGCATACATAGTATGCACAAATCATTCATCCCTAGCTAGTCTTCATTCTTGATCGAAGGGGCAAAAATTTTTGTTCAAAATCTCTCGATCAAGGAATGAAGACTTGCCATTTCAAATGCAGGAACTCATCATCCATAGATTCACATCCCCAGCAAATCCGCCAGGTAATATAAACCCGGTATCTGCCCAAATTGGCTTCATCTCAAGTTCTCCAGTAGATCCGCCTCGGGTAATGTAAACCCGGTATCGGCCCAGATCGGCTTCATCTTAAGTTCTCCAGCAGATCCGCCTCGGGTAACCTAAACCCAGCATCGGTCAAGATCAGCTTCATTCCATATCCCCAGCAAACTTTGCCTCGAGTAACCTAAACCCGGTATTGGCTTATTTCATCTCCTTCCCTTGTCTCGGGTAACCTAAACCCGGTATCGGCTTATTTCATCTCCTTCCCTTGCCTCGGGAAAGCTAGACCCGGTATTGGCTTATTTCAACACTTTCCTTTGCCTCGGGTAATCTAGACCCGGTATCGGCCAATCCACATTTCATTTTCCTTTGCCTCGGGTAATCTAGACCCGGTATCGGCCAATCCATAATCCACATTTCATTTTCCTTTGCCTCAGGTAACCTAGACTCGATATCGGCCTATTCACATTCCATCAACTTTGCCTCGGGTAACCTAGACCCGGTATCGGCTTATTTTTTCCCCAGCTTCGCCTCGGGTAACCTAGACCCGGTATCGGCTTATTTCAACAGTAGGTTCTTTCCTGTATCTGCGGCGCTTTGATTCGCGCTCTCAAATTCATCATCTCAGGTATTTTAAACTTGGATCCGGGTGTCGAATTTGATCACACGAGGGGCAGCTGTAAGCGCCGGAATTTTCCATCCTAAAAAAAAAATTACGCATGTCACAGGACTGTAACATACAGTCATGCGACTCTAATTATATTCATGCGACTGTAATTAAATTACAGTCATACGACTGTACGATCGAAGAAGGTACAGAACACCATACCTATGATATAAGAAAAGAGAGGGGAAAAGATGGGCAATTAATGCCCGGTTTTTGGTGAAGCAAAGGCAGAAAATAAGAGGAGGAAGAGAAGAAAATAGGACTTTTGACACTTAGAATTTCTGGTCTTAGAGAGAGAGAGAATTGGGAAAAAGGGAAGAAAAAGAGAGAAAAACCACATAAACACAAAACTTCTTTTTCTCTTCTTTTTCTTTATAATTCTTGAGTGTTTAAGTTTAAAATCTATTAGACATCAATAGGTTAACAACTTAACACTCTAAATTCAATCAATCTCGGACTAAAAAATCATCAGAATCCCTAACATTTGGAGATTTCGGACCAAACCTCTCAACCTTGACTCAAGTGGAAAAAGAGCAAATTTAAGTGGATTGGAGTAACGCTAGGGGTCATTCCTACGGTGGATAAGCGCCTAAGAGGCGAACACTCTTTATTCCCTTTATTTTTTATGCTTTCTGGGTGAATTGGTGTGTTTTTATGCATTTTTACTTAATTCCTGCGTTTTCTATTTCTGAAAATCGACTGTTCTTGAGTTGATGAACAGTCGTATGACTGTAATTATAGTAGTACGAGTATTCTCAGTTTCCAGCTGATTTCTTTCAGTTTTGTTTTGAATAATTTTGGCGTAATTCTGAAGTTGGAACGATTTACAGTCGCACGACTGTAATTATAGTTGTACAACCGTAGTTACAGTCGCACGACTGTAATGCTCGTCCAATGGCAGAATTTCCAGAATAATCCCGAAAACTTTCTAAATATCCCTAATAATTCAGAAAATCACCAAAAATGAATTTTGTTGTGTGCATTCACTACCTTAGATTTAATTTTCAGTGCATTTGCATTTAGAACAATTCCACGACGGAGACTCGATTCTCCCGAAAACCGACCCACCTCACATGTTAAATTAAAGTAAACCAAAAAATAAATTGTTTTCAAAACGATTTTCTCACAAAACCAAAATACAGGGACGTTTCAAAATGTTTTCCAGGTCTAATCGGGCCGGCTAGCCGAGCCGACCCGGTTATCCCCCTAATTGCATGCCTCCGAATTCTTAAAATCCCATTCTGTCTTATTTGAGTCCTACTTGTGACGCCCGTATATTGTGCTAACCCTCTATTTTGCAGCTTTTTTTTTATGTATTTGATAGATTTATCCGTGTATCTTAGGCGATTGTAAAAGTGAGATGGAGAGTTTTTCATTTTTATTGAATTGGGTTGTATAATCGGCCTCTATTATTCTTTTGTATATTTTGAATGTGTGATTTTATTTCTCGCCATTAATTTCCTACATGTTGTTTTAGCATCGGATAATTAAAATAAACCAATTGGGATTAGGAAAAGATAATAAAGCGTATTAAATATGGTAATATAAACTACAAAGTGAAAGTAAGCTAGAGGTTAAGTAAGTTATTTGCCCGAACCCTAAATCTCTGGATTAGGTACAACAGTCTGTCCTCGATAGGGAGCTGTACCGGAATTCCCGGATGAGCTGATCCGAGTGGCGACTCTGTCACTGATCTCGGGATTTAAGTTTCAAGGTCTTTAAGTTAAAAACAGGAAAATGTTTTCTACAAAAGAATTTCCAAATTAAATCAACAATTTTCTAACTCAAGATAAACAAAACCCATTCTCCAAATAATCTAATCTAATAATCATCATTTTCCCAGGTCCGCTTCGCCGTGTCCCATTTTTAAAAGGTCGTCCGCTCACAGCCGTACGGATGTAGTTAACATTTCAGAGTTTTGTTTTGTTTTTTTTTTCTGGGTTTGTTTCAAGACTATACCCATACGGATGTACACAATAATCGTACGGATATCGTCTATAGCTATATAGGTATAATTTTGAATCAGAATGCATTTTTATGTCTTTTCATGCATTTGACCTAGATTTAATTCCCGGATTATTTTTAATAGACTAGTTCAATGATAGAAACACCAGTTTCTTGAATGCAGACCGACATTTTGAATGTGAAAATAATAAATCGGACAAAAACGATTTTCAAAATGAATTTTCAGTCCCATCAAAATGAGTTTTAAAATGTTTTTAGGTCAAACCGAGTTAATTTGTTGAATTCTCTTGGTTTTCCCCATTTCATGCCCTGGGCTATCTAAATCCCCTATTCTGAGACTGTTTGAGTTCTATGTGTATATATTTATTTCTATACTAACTTTATTTTGCAGGTAGATGTATGTTAGGATAAATGTAAGCTTAGCTTTTCATTTTTAGATATTTTGTATATAGATAGATTTGTACTCCTGAATCCCTTTTTATACAAATATATCCCCTAGGTTAGTTATTTTATTGGTTTGTATATTTTAAATTTCCTGGATTTATTTACTGTTTTCTGAATTTATCTATCACTTTTAGTATTTATTTTCCCCTTGGGTGAGCATTGAATAATAACTAAGATAAAATGAATTGTAGAAATATAAAAAAAAATTGATATAAACTGAAGTCAAAATTCCATAAAGATCATACAACGAATGTACAGATTACCATAAACAGAATAAATAAATGAACTTACAGTTTATATGCAGCGGAAACACGTTTATGGAATGGACCTGATCTACACGAGAAAAACCGGATCGTTCTGGTTGCCTTTCCTACGAGTGTATGAATACACTGAGTACGGGTTATCTCCATGAATTCTTCCGACGAACGAAGAAGTATATTGCGTTTTCTCGGTAAGGACATTTTCCCCGGATTTAGAAGAGAATCTCTACGATTCCATCATCATTAGGAAATAAAGAAACTTCTTCTCTATTTATAGTGGAAATCCCAACTTCCATCTATATATAGGGTCGGACTAAATTACACATTTGGTCCCCTGTAATTTACATATAATTACAGTTTAGTCCCTGCCATTCCAAAATGTCATGGGCGGAACAAAAACCAACATAAACTGTTAAACATATTTTGAATCGAGAAGTAATAGGTAAATTGTCCAAACTCGATCTCTGACTAAAAGGTATAGCGATTCGTAGATCATTCTAGCTATACCGCAATTTACCAGTTGAGCTGAGCCGGGTGGCGACTCCTATCACTATTAGTGAGAGCATTCGAGTTTGTTCGTTTTCTCACTATAAAACTCATTTTCATGAAAAACCCCCTTAAATTCTCCCGATCCGATCGCGAGGTCCGTGCTTCTTAGGATCATCGCCTCATAGTGGGCTCTCCAACAATACACATTAAACAATGGAATGGTTCATTCTGTAGAAGCCTTTCCTATAACGACGCGTTATATAAGCTCAAGAAATAGTTGTGATAATATGGTTATTGAGATAAATTTTCAACACGTTTATATAATATATGCTTCATAATCCATTCTTATCATGATTTTTTAGTTTATGACCATAAAATATCTTGATTTAGCCTATTGCATTTGTTTCTTTTCTTTTTTTTTTTTTTTGGTTGCTCAACGAATTAGGTAGTTGGTGATACTCTATTTATTAAGGCCTTTTAATCTGTGATAAAAGACTAAATAACCTATTTAACTTTTTTTTTCTTACAATTTTAAAATTTTATTTTTCATTCCATATATTAATTGTAAAATTTTATTCTTTTCAAAGGTATAATATCTAGTTTCAAGAAGAACTAAACCATGGATCTTCTATGCATTTAGAATTAGGTGCTTTTATTATTAAAACATAACTGGATAGACAATTGTTCATTCCATTGTTATGTATGTATATATATATATAGGAAATGATGAAGCATAAGAATGAAAAAATGATTGAAAAGTAATTAATATGTATAGAATCCAAAATGTAACCAGACATTCTCTTTCTGACTGGCTCTTGTTTATATGCCCCTCTCTCTCTCTCTGTCTCTCTCTCTCTCTCTCTCTCTCTCTCTCAAGT
The DNA here is from genome assembly GCA_039660915.1 of Euphorbia tirucalli. Classification (NCBI taxonomy): domain Eukaryota; kingdom Viridiplantae; phylum Streptophyta; class Magnoliopsida; order Malpighiales; family Euphorbiaceae; genus Euphorbia; species Euphorbia tirucalli. The sequence goes on from CM077633.1 coordinate 24,928,668, forward strand.
CTCAACCAAATGATGGGTGAAGGATCCAAGGCCATAATTTGGTTTAAAGAGAGAAGAAGAAGAATAAGTAATAATTCGATTACAGCAACAACTTTTATCCATGTCGGAGTTTCAATTATGGAGTTGTTATTGGAAGTTGAAGATCCAAGAATTCCCTTACTTTCATGCTATATTCTCCCTTCTCTCTACTTAGAAACAAAATCTTTATGCAGATGGTGACCTTATACATAAAAATATATGCCCATTTCTTTTTTCTTTTCTTCAAAGAGACTGCTAAAGTAAAATGTGTGGAAACTTTGTCTTTCCAAATTTAACTTTTTTGGGGAAAAAAAAACATTATTAGGTGCCTTTCTTTTCCATTTTTTTTGCTGATTAAGTATTTAATCATCCGATTTACCACACTGAACTCTTAATTAGTTATAATCCTACACATTAAACTTTTTGTCACCAAAAACATCAAACTCGGTAAAAATTAGTATTATTAATCTCATTTGCACATGAAATTACATTTTTAACAAATAAAAGTAAAGTTTTTTCATTCTTCCTATAGCCACATCAGACATATTACATGTTCTTTTATAATTGTTAAAAATACAATTTCAAATATATATATAATGAAAATAACGTTCTTTTAACCAAATTTTCATATTTGATGATGTTCAAGGATTCAACGTGTCAAATTAAAAATAAAGGACTAATGGATAAACTTTGATTAAATTGAGGAGCTCTCTCTGCCTACTTTAAATTGGGGGCAAATGGGAGTAGGCCACAATGTATGTCTAAAAATGTAAAAAGATTGAGATGTGGATGAGAGAGTATAAAATTGTAATAAAAGAGGAAAAGGGTGATAGGTGATGACTTTGAAAAGTGTGTGGATATTTTGTTTGAATGCTTTAGTGGGAATGACCCCTAAAAAGAATACAAAACAAGTGGGTTGGTTCAATTTTTTTTTTTTTTTGTTTTTTTTTTCATTCATTTTATCACCTTGTCATCATTACCTGATTATGTTTCAAAGATATGTATCTTGTGTTGATAACGGTTTTAGATTTTCTTATTAGTTAACCTTTTTTATATAGGCCACTAACTTCTCTTTTTATTTTTAAGAGTTAAGTGGTGGATTAGGACTTTTCAAACATAACATAACATGTTTTTTTTACAAACTACGGGTATTTTTATTGAAATAATCTTGTTTCGAGGCTTAATCACAGTAAAAGCTCTTCACCCTTCCCTGCAGATATATTTAATTGGATTCGAACCTGAGTCTCCTCCTACATACTTAGCTTGCGTTGTCAACTGAGCTACAACCTGTAAATTGCAAAAACAATACTGTATCCTTTATTTCAAAATAAAGGATTAAATTTTAATTATTAAATAAATCAACAACCATTTTTGGTTTTCCTCTTAACAGTTGTTTTTTTATTTTTCTTCAAATAACAGATTTTAAGTATTTGTCTAGAATTATCAAAGAGTTACCATTAGCTATTCTGAAACCAAAAAGCAGTTCTTCACCAAAAGCAATTTTTGTTGTTTTTCACAAAATAACTACCAAAATAACAACCAGTAACAGTTAAACTAAACATGCCCTAAACTACATTACAAAATTTGAATTCATTTACGAATTGAATTTCATATGAAACTCATTCATAATATCGGTATAATATTTTTTTTAGAAATATTAGCGTAAGTAGCATGGTTTTCAGACCTGGACCGGTCATCGAACCGGTGAAGGGGTGGATTCACGGATTTTGGATTAAACCGGAATAAACCGGAATCGAACCGGATTTAATAAATATATTAAAATATTAAAATATTTTTATTTTTATATTTATAATATATGAAAATTTGAACATTTTTATTATAATTCTTTAAGTTTAAGCATTTCAAATACAATATAGTAATTAAAAAGCTTAATTTATAAAATATAGTTATAATTAAATGTTAATTTAATTTAAAATAATATAAAAATGCAACCTATATTTTATTTTAATTAAAAACACCTCAAAATAATAAATTAAATTTTTAATTCAAATACTTTTTTTTTAAACAGTCTGGTCGAACCGAAAAATCTGTCCGGTTCACGGTTTTCCGGTTCGAACGGCCTGTCCAACCTAGAGTTGACCGGTTGTTGACTAAAGTGAAAACCAGACACAAACCGATCGGACAAACCTCCAGTTCCGGTCGAATCCGGTCCGGCTGGTCCGGTCCGGTTTTCACTACTATGGTAAGTAGTTTTGCAATTTACAACAATTAGTAGCATTATCTATGTGGTATTTCAGCATTATCAATTAGTTTTATACATCTCAAATACTTTTTTTTTTTTTTTGTGTGTGAGGAAAAGTTTAGAGGGGGAGTGGTACCTCCAACCCGAGGTCAGAGAAAGCTTCAAGGCAACATAAGGTCTTACGAGAGGAGTTACATATCGTTCCATCAACGAGAACTCCAATAACGGCAGTGGAAATCGAACCCAGGTGGGGTGTCACAAAAGTCGTTTTCTTACTGTTGAACCCACCCTCATTGGTCTATATCTCAAATATTGAATTAATTAATACTGCATAGATATTGTTATATATGCTTGCAATTTTTTTTTTATATTTATGATATTTTTGTTATCTTCTAAGAGTTTCCTGTTCCGTTAAAAGCCGTAAAAATATTATTTTACAACTCGAATTCATCTTTTAATAATGGCACATAAATTTTATGCTGGCCTGAAAATTTTTCAGAGACATTTTGGCGATATCAAAGAACTAAATGTTCGAAAATAAATGATTAAAAGTTACTTTTATGCATTTTGTAAATCTCAAGTTGAAAAAAATTGCATTTTGTGGAATTAGAAAGTAATAGCAACAAATTGATGAGACGGCTAAATAGTCATATAGCCAAAAGAATAAATATTAATTAATTAATGGAAAAATTTGCACATCGAGCTTTCTGAGTTTTAGCTATTTGATTGATTTTTTCAATACATTTACCATATGACCTTTCTGTTCTGACAGTTTTGTTCTAGATTTAACGCATCTATCTCGTATGGACTGCAGTGTTCATCACGGCATGTGACATAATTGTTAAAAACACGTGAGATTTAATTGAAATTATAGTTCAAAAACATAGCTATGGCAAGTCTGTATTAAAAGTATAGTCCAAGTCCATCTAGTAAACTTCAGAGCCTTCTACTTCCCTCAAAAATCGTTGCACACATCAGTTAATGGAAACTATAGTCTAAATGAGACATAAGTGTTAAATATAAGGTGAATGCTATATATCAAAACAGAAAGACGATATACTAAATGTGTTGAAAATTTTGATAAAAGGACTAATTGTAAAACCTACGTATATTGGAGGGGCTCAGAATGCATTTTGGCTGAATTAATTTAAGACATGATAAAGCACAAAATAGTTGATGTTCTAATCATTGATTCCGTAAGAATGGGTACAAAGCTCGATGTCATGTCGTTAAAGAGTGCCATTAACACCATTCACATATAAAGTGGATTACTTGTTAATTAATTCTATGAACCCAATTTTTATTTTCTGAAAAGCAAAAAAGAATAAATGTAGCAACCCTCTTTACACTGATTCTTATATTTCTTTTGTTTAGTATAAGAAAATCAAGAATATTTAGTTGTTCCTTTTTGTCTTTTTTTACTTCTTTTTTTGTTTCTGATTTTTCCTTTAGTGCTCTGTTTTTGACTTCTTTTCTTGTTCTTTTGTCATGCTAGCAAATGACACAACATTTTACATTTGACTGTTAAATCAGATTAATTAAATATAGCATTTATACTTTCAGGATAACGCATTGCCTTCTTTTCTTTGTAGATAGAAAAAAAAATAAGAGTAAATATAAAATAAAAAGAAAAGAGAAAGAAAGGAAAAAGGAGTGTTTTAAAGCTTTCTGTGAAGTCCTTTGAATTTTGAACAAAATTCATAAGGAAGGTATATTGGTTTCTTATGCATAGAGGAAGGTATTCATTGCACTTTCTCAAACTATTCCTCTTTGCTTTTCACTTGTTTTATGTCCTTCAATTAATTATATATCAAGGATTATGTATGTTAAAATTAGATCACTGTTTAAATCCATATTGTGTCAATTTACTTTGGTGATCCATTCAAACTCAACCTTGACACGAATATTAAATGGGTTGGTTTTGTAATTTTTATCAAAACTAAGATGTTAAGGGAAAAAAAAAATTACATAACAATTAAGTTTATTAGTTGTGTATTTTGGCGGGGAGCTAGTTAGCTCTAACTAACTTGACTTGCTGATCCGGCAGTCTAGTAGCTAGTAGGTATAGTAGATACAGCTCGTACTAAGTAGCTTGTAATCGTGTATATAAGCTGAAGCTATCCATAAATAATAAATAAGTAATTCTCTCTTCTTCTCTCAATATTCTCTTCTTCAAGTTCATAAATCTAGTAAAGCTGTAAAACGATAAAAATTATAAAGGAATCGATGTAAGGAAATGAGCAACATCAAATTCATGAGTCTTTATTTTATTTCTTATTTTGCTACGTTTTGGCAAGTATTTTTTCTTCCCTAAAAGATTTGGTGCTCGAATTTCTTTAAAATCAATAACTACACCTAGTAAAAAAAAAAAATTTTAAAAATAGAAAACAAATGAAGGATGAAAAATACGTAGTAACCACTTGTTTAATTAGCTAAAAAGCAAAATGTGTTATTGGGCTCCAAGGATTTTGTGCTTCGTTAATTTAATCTTCATACTTCTCTTTTCTTTTTCCAAAAAAAAAAAGAAAAAAGAAAAATTTAATTCAAATATTTATTTTTGATTTAGATTACTTATTCGTAAGAGTGTGAATTGTTTTCTATTCAATTAAATAGGTTCATATACTATTACGTGTTTTAAAATATAAAATGATCTTAAAAAAAAAAAAAAAAAAAAGAAAGTCTAAAGGTTTATTTCAAAAATAATAAATAAAAGAAAACTATAGAACTTTAATACGCCAGTTTCAGAAAATGGTGCATTTTTCCACTAACTAATTGCCTAATTGTTTGATTTACAAGTAATGTTGTTCCAAATTAAATTCATGGAAAATTTTTTATTTGTGGTGACAAATATGAGTCTGCGCCTTTTATGATTCTAAAGTATTATTTTCCTTTATTATATGTTTAAGGATTAGATGCTTGTCATTTTTTTTTTATGTCCATATCTTCTATTTTATTGCTGCTCATCATTCATATTTATTCCCTCCAATAATATTTATTGTTTAAACTAACCGAAATTATTAATTAGGAAATTCACTAATTAATCAAAAGTGATCTTCACTTTTATAATTTTTTTCAAAGTGAACCCTAGTCCTTTTTTGGCATAACTCTCAATTAAGTTAGGGATCGTAATATGCTTTCAATTATTTTGTTCTTTTCAACCAATTCAAAATGCAAATACATCTTTAACCAAGTATGCTTTCATTATTACATAAAATATTCGGGTGGAGCTGCTCCTCCTCCGAATAGGCACAAACTCAGTCAACAATGGAAAGAGACTAAATCTTTGTGTTCCATTTGATTATACTAAAGATATTGTACCTTTTAATTACTCCTATAAATGCCGTACACCTCAAAATATTCCACCCATCATTTAAGACTATCCAACAAATTTTATAGTTATTGAGGTCTAATAAAACGACGTAATGTCACATCTAATAGTATATGATAAGTGGCTTAATAAATACATGTAACTTTTCTAACTAAAAACAAAAAAAAAAAAAACAAAAACAAAAACAAAACTTCTCCTTAATTTTAATTTCTAAAATTTTCCAGTCCACCAGCAATATGATATCAATAAGTTGAATTTTATTGATCAACGGACAATCACGTTGATACCAGATTTAAAAATTAAGGACTATTTGGCTACGAGCTTCATGCTTTATACAACGGTAACAAAATTTAAATACCAAATACTACCAAATTTTTAATTACTTAGAGAAAAACACTGCCCCATCGGCCAAGTGTTTAAGTATATTGATTATATTATAATTATAATTCTTGTACATTGAAACTTTAAAATTTAGTTAATTGGTATGTATGTAGGATACAGTAATAATTAATCAAGTTAATTTATATTATGATGACAAATGTATGCAATTCAATTTCCATTTTAAGAAATTAATCAAATCATAATTACAGAAAATGAAAAGTCGTCACTGAAAAACTTGTAAATAGCACAGAATATAAAATAGTTTGATACATTACATCCAAAATAAATAACATTATATCATAATGTACACCAAACTTCCGTCACTAATTAAATTTTCTCTATCCCTCTCCCCATATTACATTAAAAGAACAAAAAAAAAAAAAAAAAAAAAAAAAGATCTGAAACATTTTCTGTCTCCCATGTTAGTTTAATTCTTTCTTTCCCTCCCTTTTAAACAAATTTAAAACAATACCAAAAATTGAAAATTGAAAATTGAAAAATTGCCCATCACTAATTAATATCTAAGAAATTAAAAATATACCTCTCCTATTACAATTCTTGAATTTTGAAAACAATTTGCCTATCCACATATTGCAGGATTCCTCCATTTTCAGCAATATTTGAATATTCATGATCTCCATCTTCTACTTGAATGGCAATATTCAAGTCGAGCGAAACAACTCGACTTTTCTCCTCCTCCGCCTCGTCTTCTTCCTTTTTCCTTTGATTATTTTTCGGTGAACATTCTCTTGAAACCGCACTTAAACTTTCACAGCTGAAAATGACAATTGCATCTTTTAGAGGAACATTTTCGCCTTCGGAGAGTGTTACTCTTCCACTTCGAATAGCCTGCTTCAATGCCTTTTCCGACGAAAAGTCAACCTGGTCAACATCTTCAATGAAGAAAACTCTATGTGGATTCTCATTCAAGGCCAGCCCAAGCCTCTCATAATGACTGCAACCAAACTCATCTCGTCCTCTCTTCTTCATCTTCTTTGATTCTTCGCTCAAATCAGCTCTTGTAGATGATGAGAAATTGCTTAGACTAACGGAAACAAAATTCGCCTGAGACCCGAAAACAACCCTAGCTAACTCCCTTGCAATCTTTTGCTTCCCTTCAACATCAAGGCCTAAGAAAAACAGCCATGATTCTTCTCTTTCGTCTCCATTTATTGCCTTCTTGTTCGGCTTGGACCTGCATTCAAGGATGGTAGTTGCAATTTCCGGGATAATATCCTTTTGCCACGGCACTTTTTTCTCCAAGCTACTGCATAGTGTCTTCAAGTTTTGATCATTGAACTCATTGAAGCTTTGAAGGCCTTCTTGGTCGTTGATTGCCTCGCTTGAAGAAGCTGAATTTGGGCTGGAGTTTGGATTTGATAAAAGGTCTGGCCTGGAAAGATTCATCAAATTACTTTCACAGGCTAATTCAGTGTTGTTACATTCAGATAACCAATTCTTCTTCTCCTTTGGAAAGTTGTCCGGCTCGAAAATGACTGGCCAGCTCAGTTGATTCAAGCTAGTGTTGCATTCATGGGATGATATCGAAAGAGGTGAAGGAGGTGAAGAAGCAAATTTTATGGTTTTTTTATGGTAATTGGGCTCTTTTTGAACTGAGCTTCCAAAAGAGTTCCATCTCTTGAAAATCGGACTACTTTCGGTACTACAATGTTCCTACAAACACAAAATGAACGTAAATTTAAATTGATAAATAAAGTTTGAAGAATACTTCTTTTTATTAAGATAAATAATAAACTAAGAAAGATACCTTGTCATCAATGGTGATGCTTCTTTTGTCGACATCCTTGTACTGCTGAAGCCAAGGAGGCAAGCTCGACGTGGTATTGAACTCTTTGGCTTGAGTTTCTCTATCGAAATTGACCGAAAAATCTCTGCAACAAGTTACTTTAGCATCAACTCCTGATTCCAACAATGGCCAACCATGTTCATACGTAGATGCCTTGTTCCTAGGCTGAGACTGGGAATTGCTGAATAAGAGTGAAGTAAAAAGAGGATTAATATTAATTAATAATAATCAAGAGAATTTGAAGATGAAGTATGTAGTTGAAAAATTGCCTATCAAGATTGAGACTTAGGCCAAGGCTACCAACTGGGACTGTGAGAGGATGAAGTTCCCAAATAGTCTCTAAAGAAGGGTGACCCGCTTTGCACTTCATGTATGTTTGAAATGTTGCTGTTCCCATTAGCCATAGCTTTGATCCGTTTTCGCCTATCCCGCGAATTAGTCTCTTGATCTCCATGATTATGTGCTCTCCTGAACAATAGTAACTTCTCCTTTGCTCTCCATAATTTGACCAAAAATCACAAACCCATTTGAGATCACCTAAGTATAAAACTACCCCACTACTCATATAGCTTTTCACAATGCACCTAAGCTCCACAAGCTTCTGCTCAACCTCCTCTTTTGATTGATCTCTTAATGAGTAAAGAGGAAAGTTCACGAATCGAACAAACCTCAACTCTCCTGGAGCAATACCTCTCTCAATCTTCTCCATTACTTCTCTGACAACACTCTCAGTAGTAGCTGAACACTCTCCTGTAATAACCATGTTTCTCTTTTTATCCACTAACGTGTTCAACACACTCATAACATCTTCATTGCTAACTTGATGTTGATCAAATGGCTTGTTTAGTCCGACCCCGAATTGGCTAAAAGAATGGGGCATCATGGTAGTGTTAAAAACATGAGGTTTTGTGGTTTCTTTACTTGTAGGAGTAGTACTAATTTCCAAAGAAACAGCTTGTTCTACATTGTTCTTGACTTGAGTACTCGAAAAACCAGCTTCCCTCATGACTCTACTAACACTGGGATCATCAAGAATGGAAATTATGAACTGTTCAATCTCAATCTTGAGAGCTAAAATGGGTTGTTGTTGGTTTTCAATGGAGCCACGGCGTTGGTGAGCTTGAGCGCGCTTAAAGGCAGCAACCAAAGCATTAGACAAGGAAGGATATGAGGAATTGTGAGGGCCTAAAAGAGCATTAGAAGTAGAAGCAGGAAGGCGATTTAGAGCGACATTAAAGCATAGCTCCAAAGCCTTACATTGAAGAGGGTGGGAATGGGATTGAAGACAAGCCCTTCTTAGAAGGCCATTAGAGGAATTAGCAAGCATTGCACTTGCAACATGAAGAGGAGTTACCTGAGCATGGCCGCGCCGTCTTGCAAGGCTAATTGCCTGTTTTACTATGTTAAGTGCCTCAACTGTAAGAGATTGTTGCACACTACAAATTCCAGCTCTCATCTTTGGGTACTAATTAATTATTCTTTTGTGGGAAGGAATTTGGTTTCATGAATAGCTTGAGAAGGAAAGTTTTATAAGAAGGATTTGTATTTTGCATAGAAAGGATATGGGATATTATGTAGTATGGGGTTTGTGCTTTTCTTGTTAATGAGGCATATATATTTACTCTTTGTATGTGAAAGTGGCTGCCATGTGATCGATGCTATTATCTCTTACTTTTTTTTTTTTCTCTTGTCATATAAAAAATTTAAAAGTTGGTCTCTATCTCTATGGTGGGAACTACAAAATACGTATACTTTAAACATTTTGTAGATTTTTTTTTTGCTTGAAGTTACATGTTAATTTGAAAATGTAGTATATAGGAGAATTTCTACAGTGGTCTTGATCCACACTGGTCTGGAAGCACTATGATTGTGGCACATTAGCAATAGCGCAGACATGTCACAATCTTAACGATTCTAGATCAACGTGAATCAGAATCAAAATAAAATTTTTAGCTATAAACATACCACATTAACTTCGTTACATATCAATCATCACATTAGCAAATTTAAACACTATTTTTTTTATTATTATTATTCACATATGATATAAATGATTAAATAATAAATGTGGAATAATATTGATGTGCCAATGATCTCGTATTGTGCTAGAAAAAGTATTAGTTTTTACTGATATATCACATTAATTTACATATGTATAACATATTGGCATGGTTCATATGTTAACATATCAATCATCGCATTTGTAAATTTAAAATAATTGTAATTTTTTTTTTCTATAAATGGTGTAAATCACATGTGTCTCTTCGCAACTAAAAAATGAAAAACCAAAGAAATTTTTTAAAAAAATATCAATTTAAAAATAATGGGAAAAAAAAAAGTTGGTCTATATCTAATATGGGGGAAGTATAAAATATGTTAGCTTTAGTGTGTATATATATATATATATATTGACTGTAATGTTAGCTTTAATTTTATTGTGTTATGGAAAAGCAATAAACTTTGAGAATCGTGAATAATGGAATAAACACTTTGTCTTCTTTATGGAATGTAGCTTACTCAAAGACAAGAATTATATGATGGATATAAGCTCAAAAATAAATGATGAAGAAAAGGAAATTAGAAATAAAAAAAAAAAAAAAAAGAGAAAGAGAAAAAGGGAAAAAGGAAAAGAGAAAAGAGAAAAGAGAAAAGGGATTAAAAAAAAAATAAATAAATCCACGAATAAAAAAAAAAGAATAGAGGACTGGCTGTCTGTTTGAAGGACAAAAAATACTAAGAGAATTGGGAACTGTTTTTTGCTTTTGCTTTTGTGCTTTGCTCTCTTCTCGAGCAAGTGGAATAATAATAATAATAATATGCTTTTTTATCATTTTATTTTTATGATTGATTTGTTTCTAATTACGAAAATAAAAGATTGCATGAAATCTATGTAAAGAAAAAGGATTTAACACTCTCTCTCTCTCTCTTAAACACTCCATCTCTCTAAAGTTGGCTTTAATTTGAGAGCTTTATTATTTCAAATCAATTCCTCTTTTCATCTTCTAGGTTGTTATTTTGTTGCCATTGCAAATTAACGAATTCTTTTCATGCCCCTTTTTCTATATATTTACATTTTGAGTTGTTTATTTAAAAAAGAAAAAATAAAACTGGAATTATCACTTTTTAATATTACTTAAGGCTGATAAGAGTAGTTAAAGGTGTTGTAACACTTATATTAGAAGTTTCGGGTTTGAATTCAAATTTATACAGTAGAATTTAATCAAGAGAATAACCGCAAAAAAAATTTCTGACTAGTTTGGAACCAACTGGTTCAATTTACTTAAAGAAAAATGAGAACTTGAATAAATCCAATCAAGAATTGGAAATGAAAATTGAAATTCTATAAGGATCTAACAAAAAACCAGCCCACCTTACTAAGAAGAGTAACACTGTAATTTCCATATTGCCTCACAAAGACAAACGTAGACTAGTCATGAAATTATAACACCTATATAAACACACACCGTCTTAATTGGATAATTAAGCAATAGTGTAACACCAACACTTACGGATATGGATATTGTAAAATAATAAAATGATATGTTCAAAAAGTAAAGAAATTTGTTTAGAAAAAAAAGCGTAAATAGTAAAAAAAATATTTAAAAATATTATCTATAAATCTTAAAATTGTAAGAATTTGTAATTAAAATTTGCTTGAGTAGAAATAATTTAAATTTGTCAAGCTAGTCACAAATTCAATTTATAGTGTTAGCATAAAAAAAATTTAAAAAAAAAATACATTTTTTCATATTTTCCCCTCTTAAATATTAGCATGTGTTTTCTACAAATACCTTTTCTTTTATATAAAATGTAAAACTTTTTTCCATTTCTTTTATATATATTTTTTATTTTCAAATACCATTTTTCTATTTTGTGATTCTTTTTAGAGTGCGTTCTCTACAATTTCCACAGAGATAAAAGACATATGTTGCCATTGTACTTATCCAAATTTGTTTAAATTTCTTCCATCTATCCATTTTAGTCCATAAGAGATAAAAGACAAATATTGCCATTGTACTTATCCAAATTTGTTTAAATTTCTTACATCTATCCGTTTTAGTTTTTCCACAATTGTCATTCTTTTTAAGTACATAATAACCAGTCTTAAAAAAAACTCAAACCGTAAACTTTGTCTCATTTAGAAGGAGATGCACGTCCCTTCAGAGCACATAGTGAGATGTGCTTCTTCAATCTAGCCTTAGCCCCTATGCTTGTAGTTTTTGAATAATTTTGCACTTGACTAACAGATCTGGCAGACATCTTTCAGTCTCCATAGTTGGCTCGACAGAAACTAAGATTATGCTTGACATGCATCAAAATACGCCAAGTTGACAAGAAAAGATAAAAAAAAAAAAGTGAGATATATGCCTGATAAATTTATTACTCAAGTCAAGAGCCAGAATCTCCTAGAATTACAAATACAAGAGCTAAGTACAGCAAAATCCAAGTAAAATTTAGACAAGCATAAAAGTGAAAATATGACTTTATCCAGTTGTGTGCATGAAGATGAATAAAGCTTTCTTATTATAAATTGTTCATAAAAACGGTGAATAGTGTGCATGAAAATGAACAAAGCACTCTTTTATAATAGTTTGCCTGCAATTCTATAACAAATTACAACAGCCTTCATCTGGAAAACTAGGGGCAGTTGCCTTATTTATCTTCTCAAACAGTTTGTGGACAAAAAGAAAAGAGAATGATACCTTATCACATTTCTGCCTTCTAAATTTATTCACAACCTTTACAAGCAGTAGATAGTAGGTAACACAAAATCCATCATATAACAACACTGATTCCACCACTTACCCACCATCTAACTGCCACCATTATCGGTCATAGAAGCTAATAACTTCAACTTACCCTGAGGACCTGCATCGTCTACTTCTGGACCACGAGGTATTGTCCTACACAAGCCTTCATTGGAGAGGTTAGGATCTACCGTCTCGGTTCATTCAAGGTTTTGCCCTCAAAAAATTCACCCAACATCCTCTCCAGGTCTTCAGCTGTGTATTTTATGTATTTCTGGGGGTTCTTGCCACTCTCAACTAGAGGCCTGTAATTGAAGGGAAAAAGTGTACCAGATCAGTTAAGGATTTTAAGGACTTACACCATATTACAAAGCTAACCTATGTCGCATGGAAACAGGAACTAAAATGAAAACCCGAGAAATGATATTGTAAAAAATATAGAAAATAAGAATGCAACGAGAAATTTGAAAATAAGAACAATACAAGGGAATTCATATATTTAAAAATTACAAGGATGCATTTACGATTTCATAAATAAAATAAAACATATTACATACAAGTTACATAAAGGTAAAGGTGTTCTTTCATTTTGAAAGCTTGAAGAGGATAACTTAGATAAAATGGGAATTTAATGCTAAGTGATCGTCACATGATGAACTGACCCCAATCTACTTCTGGAAATGCAGTTTATCCCAATAACAAGTTTCTAATTTCTTAAAACTACAGAAACGAGACTCAAATCATAGAGTTTTAGTTTCCAAAATGTTTCTGAAACGTGGCAACTCTTCCAAATCAAATATTTTTTTACAACTAAACAACTAAGACAAAATTCCCAGCAGCCACATTATTCTTTTGAATGCTACAAAACAAAGGAAGGATCCATATATAGGTAAGCTACAAACAATGAGAAAACATACCCGAAACGTTTTACGAAAGATCTGTATGCCGGTAACAAGACTTCAGCAACTGCAAGCCTAAGAGACTCCCGCAACTCAGTGTCAGGAACAGTCCATTGTGATTGCTTTTGGTGGAGCTCCTCAAATTGCATATTAAAAATCTTAAACCTAACAACATACATGAATTATCCATCACAGTTAGAAAGAGATATTCATAAAATAATTTGCATTAGTACAAGAAAAATATCTAAACAAGAACCCAAATTGTTATTGACCTTTCTTTCACCAATCCTCTCGAAGCTCCACTTCCGCTTCCACCCTCACCGGCGACATTACTACCACCCCCAGATGAGGTTAAGCCTTGCGCAGAAAGACATTGAAGAATCTGAATGCAGATCATTTGATAAGAGTATTACAAATCTATAACAAATTCGAATCAGAAATTATTAAATCCTAATCAATAACATTTTGGGAAAAGGTACACTGGAAACATATGCTTAATTCTAAAGACAGAAAAAGAGTAAACATATGAAGTTAAAGTAAGAATAAAAAATTAAATGTAAAAGAATATAGAATATATCCAACTATTTTTTCCTTCTAATGAATCTTGGTCATTTTATTCTAATCATGCATGCTTATTTAATAGATAGACATGCTCAATCTCATGCTTGACATGCATTGGGTGAATAAACTACTTTGAAGGAATTTAACTACTTTGAAGACAAAAATAAATGGATAAACCATGCAAAGAAAATTGAGTGAAAAAAATACAAGTGAGAATTGAAAAACAGGGAATTAAACGATTAAATGTATCCAACTATTTTCTTTTCTAATGAATCTCGGTTTGCTACATTCATTTTTTTTAAGTGCTTTAAAGTTTTTATCATGTCTAATCAATCAGGTTTAAGAACTTTTCATATATCCCTTGGATCCAACACCTTCACTGAATTTATAGTCACCTCAACTGACAGAATATAATAGAACAAAGAAAAAAATAGATTTCATGAAAAGGTACAAATTAAAACTGTTTGTTATCTAGTATTGTCAACCAATTGAGCTCTTAGGGGGAACATAGAAACCTTTGCCCAAGCATTTCGTTTGTATTGATTTGCATGCTGCTGAACAATCCTTCTGTGTCTCTGAACCCAATCATCCCCCAACAAGTCCTTGGCTTCGGATCTGCCAATAAATAATGAAGCCATAACACATGCATTCATACAAAATAAAGGGTTAAAATTCAAGGGATCATGACATGATAAATATCACATACCTGCGCACAGATCGGACCATATAGTGAATATTGTTCATAAGAAATAAGTGAGTCAAAGCTTGATCTTTGTACTGCTTAGATTTCCCATCAAGATTGTTCTGAAGAGCCTGCATAATTCGCATGGTTACGGAGGCTAACTGTGAACTTTCAGCACCACTTTCAAATTCTTGGAAGAGTTGTTTCAAAGTCAATTGGTAACTGCAGAAGTCAATTCAGGTCAATACGTCAATATATGAACACAGAAAGACATGCATAAAATGTTGAATCAACCAAATATGGCAATTTGAGAAAAGTCACAATTTTTACTAGATTCAAATGCAGAAGATGAGGTATTTTATTACTTTACCACGGGAAAGTACAAAACAAGGGTTATTAAGTCAATAACGATAAGAAGTAATAATCAGATAGTAGGTTTCTGTAGCTTGAAATTTAATCTAACAAGATTGCAACTATAAAAACAAATTCAGGCTAAAACAATTCTTCAAAAATTTATCTATCAACCTCAAGTTTCTTTTCACCTAAAATGATTTGAAATAGTTCCAGTGCATGACTTGGGAAGAGTAGTTAAAAGAAAATACAATTATCTTTTAATTGTATTATCTATATATTTTCAACCTTCCACAGTGAATATTCTGACCTTCAGCAGATGCCAGCAGTTGAAAAATGTCCGGCACTCTCATCTTGTTTAATTTAGTATCATGCAACCCTTGTACGTGTTGAGGCCAGACAATGAACAAGGTTGACATGTCCCCTTGATGCCATCAGAAGCACTAAACTCATTTGACTTTTTCTCTTAACACAATATCTTTACGTAAAAAAGTTTAGAACAGGTTGTTTGGTTTACATGTGAACCAGTGGATTAGTCACATATCCATTGACTGTAGATGATTATTGTCGACGAACAAGGATATGTAGAAATGGAACAGAAGTTAGAAAAACATTCTCCGAGAGGGTTCAAGATATATTCAAGTGATCATCTAGCAGAAGCTAAATGCAAGATATTTAAATACAATCTTCTATCTTTGCCGTTATTCCAAAAAAGAAGCATTTTTAAGTTACCCAGATAGCTGAAGGAAAGAGATGCATCAAATGTATTAATGGAGAACTTGCAGATTGAAAGCATTAGTTGTAAGCTGAACTTACTCAAAGAGAAACTTTACGTAGTTAATCACATAGCTAGTCAAAGGATGGACAGTTCCATCCAAAACAGCTGTTTTTGTTGCATCTTTTTCAACTGCTTCTTCAAAATCACCAAATGTTTCTTTAGCTGTTTGTGCAAGCCGTTTTGTCAAACCAAATGTTGATTCCCTGATGTCAGTGCAAGCTTTACCTCTGAAAACTGCCTCAATCTGCAAAATAAATACAGATTTTTGGATAAAAAAAATCTAGCATTTCATTTCAGAGACATCCCTGTTTCCAACAAACTTATCACCGTACAGGTAGCTTTCACTCAGATTGTGATTTTGAGCATCTTATGCACTAGCATAGCAGAAACTCAGACGTCTCATGGATAACGTTTGCATTTCACAACATTATTTAAAGTCAATAGCATACACGAACTAAATTGATGTCACAGAGAATAATCGGGACATGCATTCCACCTAGTACATAGTCAATCTGGACACAGGAAAATCGAATGAATCTAAAACTACGCTACAGGTGTGGCAAAACTTGTGTCCCATAAAGATATTTGAACATGTAAGATTTCAAAGTTTGTCTTGAAAGAATTTGATTCATCATGTGGTGGTTTTGTCTAGTAATTAGATTCATGAATTTAATTATGAATCTGAAACGATAAGAAAATAAAAATGGAACTTCAAGCTAGCAAAGAACTTTTTCTCCAATAACAAGATCTAATAATAAACCTAATTAGAATTTTAAGAAAGTGCACTATTTAGAAGTGATTGGCACCATATGCAGGTCATATGTCAGTGATATCACAGTATTCACTAACCATTTCTGGCAAAGTCAACTCGGAAATTGTGTGTAAGCTTTAAACAAGACCTAACACCTCATATACTTGATACAAATCCTTCATTTCAACAAAGAAAGATCATTCAACCATCTCAAACAAAGTCAAATTTAAAAAATGTTCATCAGGTTCAATTTTGCAATCTCCCATCTTATTGTGCCAACTGAGTCACACAAATTTTCCCTTTAAATTTTGAATCATTAACCATACCTCAGAATGAAGTTCCCGCATTATCTCGTACATGTCTAGAAGTACAAATAACTTTTCTGGTGATCTCTTGCTCTTCGCAATTGCATCCCCAAAACTAAGCAGCATTGAGACACTACTGGTAGCACATCCAGCGAAACACTGATCGCGTAGAGAATCAAACCCTTCAAATATTTGATCACAAACTCTCCTTTCTCCAGCAAAAAGAACTTTCACCTGCACAAAAACCATTAGAATGCAGGAAACACAATTTATAACCAACAATTCACATTTAGTAAGAACCTACAGCTATGCGCATAAAATGAATCCAATTCCCTATCTTGGCCTCTAAAACCTCCCATTGCATTTTTTGTACATCTTCTTTGCTCAGTTTTTCAACTCCTAACTTGCGAAGGCTGTCTTCCAAAACTGGAGATCGAGTATCCCTGAACAAAAAGTAACGAAGATATGACCACATGCAATTAAATCGTCAAGTAATCAGGATTAACCATATTCAGTCTAATCTGCAATCTCTCAAAACAAAAACAACCAAAAGACACTTGAGTTAAACAGAGCCAAAGCCAGACATAAATAAATCAATAAAACAAAATAAAATTTGATGTTGGGTTATTACTGTGTTGATTCGAAGATTGATCACAGATTCAAGGCTTCCGTCATCTTTCACTAGTAGTGCTATGCAGGAGAACAAAAGTAAAATCCTTCAAGACTTGGTATGCAAAAGACAATGTATTAAGCTCGACAGATTGGTTTTACAGTTGGAAAGCAAAAAACTAGATCAATAACACTGGAAACACATCTAGTATAAAATTAAAAGGAATATAGAAGTTAATGCACCTAAAAAATATAGCAATATGACTCTTTTAGGTATCAATAAATTACTAGATAAATCTAGGTTTTCTTTAAAACTATTACATCTTAAAATGTTACAATATAACAGTGTGTTCCAGAAAGTGGACAGACTGGGGAATGAAAAGAAGGGGAAGAAACAAGAACGGGGAAGTATCAACTTTTTGAGAAAGATGGAGAAAAGCGAATATGAAAATGCAATTTTCAGAGCAGATTATACTTCCATTAATTGAACAGAGCATTTAAAACAATTTCCCACTTTAACCCATTCATTCCCCTGATCTACTCTCTGGATAAGAGGTGTTCCACTGATTTTTTTCCCTTTGCTATCATCATTTTGCAAGACTTGAAGAAAGGAATCTTTTCACCCCTCCTTTTCATTCCCTTTCTTTTCCTTCCCAGCCATAATGTGGTTATCAGCCATATGTTGATACAGTAAGAAGACCACATACAGTGATTACAAACATCAAAATTAACACTACAGCATTGAAAAAGCTGCTGCTTCTTTTAAACATTAAATAAGGGGGGAGGATGAGATAGCAGACTTTTACATCTTTGATGCATATAAGAAAAACAGAGAATCTTAAACCGAAGGCCAATTGGATGAAGCCCTTTACCCGTAAGTTTTAAGTAACTGCTGCTGGTGTCCAGCTTGAACCATTTGTTGGGCTAAGTCATGCAGCAACGGTAAGATCCTTGGAGGTATGAGAGAAAGATGTTTGAAAGCCCCCGCTTCAGAATTATCAGTTTGCTGCTCAGAATGATGATTAGCAGAATGATGTTTGCCATTGTACTGGTTTGCAGGTGATCCTGGTGATGGTTGCATTGATTCAGGGAGGCATTCAAAGAGGCGATCAGGCTCCACAGGCTTGCTGAAGTTTTAAAAATAAAAAACTGAATAAATTATTAATAGGATTTAAAGGGTAAGTGAATTCTATAACCAGATCACAGAACACCAGATAATATACAAATAAAAAGTCAAAATCTTCCAGATTTTATTTAGAAAGAATGAAGACACTACCATCAATGATGCTTCACATCATACGTCAATGAATGAGCATAAAAAGTTAAATACAAACAAATACATGACTGCCAAAATAAAAAATTTAACTTCATCTTGATCATTGTTTTACTACCTAAATGCCAAAGTTGATAAATAAGAAAATGCTGTGAACTATATTAGCAATATAGGTAAAAGGCAGAACATATATGCACACTGTATATCGAAAACACCTTACCTCAATTTTTTTTTTTTTTAAACATAAAGTCCTTAATAGTTTCACAAGTTCAATAGCCCCAAGAGGAAGCTCAAGCACATACATGACCAGCCAAACCCTGCTGCTTTTTCTCTAATAAAGAAATTTTTCTTGGAGTCAACATGAGGTTAAAAGAGAATATTTGCTACTATGCGTCAGACTATAAATACATGCTACAGTTAATCAAAGTGGCAAAAGAAAAGTAACTGCCAGAAGTATTTGACATGTGACAAGAAAAGTATCATTCACCGCGATAGATACCTGTAAGATGCTAATAGCTGCCTGAATTCCTCTTCCAGCTTTGAAATAGCTTTAGCAAGTAAATTATTAGCATTATTAAGCACTGCCTCACTGCTCTTAAACCCTTTACTGCTGCTGAAAAAACTAATGTTGCTTCTTAGCTGATCAATTGCTGCAAGATAACTTTCCAAGTCCTCATGTGGACCCCTGAGGATTTTAGCCTCTGCCTACAATGATTACAACAGTCAATAAAGGAAATGTGCATTCTAACAACAAAAGGAACCCCATCATCAATTGTTTCATAGGACAAAAAATTAAGAAAACATCATAAACTCCAACAAATAAGATATACTAAATATTCCTTGTCAAAAACAGAGTATTCCAATAGAATTAGGTTGTGCATTGCAGCACATACTTGAGGTCCTATTTGGCATCATAATCGTTTTATGTGAAGATAAAAACAGTGCACAATCTAAGGAAACGGAAATCTAAAAGCATTTTCTACCTATTTTGAATATTGAGTTCTTTTTACTTTTTTTCAGTGTCCGTCCAAATTGCATTAATTAAGAGTTCTATATGAAGTTTTCCCATGAATAAAAAGGTTAAAGTTTTGTCATTTTGTTGTGATGCATTTTCAGCAATACTTGACTTTCTGTCATCATTGTGATGCAGACAACAAGGAACTCAAAAAATAATCAACTAGCAGTTTAACAACATAGATATAAAGTTCATGTTTAATGCAGGTGCATAGAACCCTAAATTCTCACAACCAACATAATTATATTCAACTAAAATCCAAATATGACATAGAGGCTGTGGCCTTATATAGAAAACTAACCATAAAATCACTACTGAAAAAGTCCTACCAAATGTACAACATATGTAACTTATCCTAAACAAAACAAACTACATTTAAAAACATAATATCTAACTATTCAAAAAGGTAGCTTCCCATACAGTCTAGGAATTAGGATTATGACTTTGGCTACATTTATTCATTGGAATATAACCTACGTCATTCCCCTCATCCTCTACGAAGTTCAACTGAATACATATTGGATAATTCGTACGCATTGCATTTTTAACATCATCCTCTTTATTGAAACCCAAAAGATCAATAGGTCCAATGATATCCTAATCACTAGCATCTTTTTTTGTCTTTTGTTGAGCTACTGCGACAGTTTGTTTGGTAGGGTAGTCCTCAAAAGCATTTTTTGTTTTCCAATTATGACACTAAAAATCTCATTAACATCTTAGGCTATAGGCTATAAAGGTTCAATGGGTAGAAAGTTGGATTGCAATGTCATCTTTCTCGTCAAATCTAGTTGATAGTTATTCTTCTTCTCAGTATCCTCCATAAGAAGCAACATTATCAATAAAAATGAACTTCTTAACTTTCATATTATTTCAACATAATTCAGCAACCAATAAAACTAGCAAAGTGTTGTTGAGCTCCTGGTCAAAACTACATCAAGAAACCAGATTGTGAAATTCCAAGGTATTAAAATCAACATCAATCACCTGGGATAGGAGGACACAGCTTTAACAGTTTCCCTTATAAAATGAACAAGAATACATCTTTCATCCATCACTTGTCTCAACATTGCTTAAATAAATAAATACATATGCACTATCTCCAATCCCAAAATTGTGATACTAAAATTAACAGAACTTTATGACTTAGATAAGGGTCAGTGCTATCTAGTCCAACATCAAATAGGTTGAGAACTAATGAGAATACAAAAATATCAGTGCTTGTCAACTTCCAATTCAATTTTTCAGTCAAGTAATAAAAGTTTCAGCAAGTAATGCATGACGCAATTCAACTTTCAGTGAGATGCCTTAACCACTGCTTCTGTCTGTCACGTCTCAACAATGTTCAATGAGATAAAGGAAAAAATATATATAAATAATAATAATAATAATAATAATAATAATAAAAGAGATTATGCTCTTCATTCCTGACATTGTGATACTAAACGTAACAAACAGTTTTTGACTCAGATAAAGGTCAGAGATAGTGTTAGTCCAGTGTCAAATAGGTTGAGAACTAATCAGAATCAAAAAAATATCAGTGCTTGTAAACTTCCCATTCTACTTTTCAGTCAATTGATTTCAGAAATTATTGCCTGATGCAAGTCAAACTTGGGTGAGATGCCTTAATCACTTCCAAGTGGGAGGCTTACTTAACCTTCCCCTTTATTTCTTACATAAGAGAGCCTCTCATTTGTTTTCCCTTTTTGTCTTTTCACTTCAAAACACCTTTCATCACAAAATTCTAAGTGCTTAACTATTGATCATTCTAATTGTCATATACACCTGAAAATGTAAAACCCAGAAAAGCAAAATGCACATCATGTTAGGATGGATTTTCCCTTTCCCTGATTGTGAGTTTTGCCTGTAGTATACAATATGAACTTAACCTATTAATGAGCATAGTTATATATTGACAATTTAGAGGGTTTTTTATATTAAAAGCTTTTTCATGTCCATTTCTCTTTGAATTAAAGCCTATTATGAGCAAAACACGTCCATTGAATGCTTCTCTTCCTAGACCACAATGATATTTGCTATTGAGATTTTGGAGGCAGTCTCTTCTTAGTTGTTTTGCATTATCAGCAGTTATCACTGTTAAATTACTATAATGTCAGATTATTTTGTATGTGTCAGAGAACTCTTCAACCACATAAACTTAGTCCAGAGAACAATGATGTTTAAAGTCAAAGGTTTGCAAGCAGAGACATACACACGCACAAAAAGGAATCATAGCCATTTACAACATTTTCCAAAGTTGTTTCAAATGCGCTTCTTCCATCATTCACCAATCAACATCCAAATGACCTAATGCCAAAATCTCACTTGTCAAACCTTCCAATATATGACTGTTAAAAAGCAAAGCATGTTTTGATAAAAAGAAGCAGTTTAAGTTTTCAATTTAGAAAACTTTAGGTCCAAATGTCACCTCAGATTTTCTTGCGTCAAAGGGAAGTGATTAACTGATGTTTTTGGAGGTTAATTAGTCAATTTGTTGATGCAATGATTAATTAGTCAATTTATATTTCAATATCTACTTCCATTGTTTTTCAATATATATCTTTCCAATATTTAAAACATATCCCTACAATAAGACATTAGTTCAATTAACAATCATCACATTTCTACAAAGTACTATTCATGTCACTTGAAGAAATAACATTGGAAATCAGAAGAGGAATTTAAAAGAAACTTGGAAAATTAAGCATTTCCAGATTGAATGAAGTTTTATTGTGTTATATAAAAGGGAAAATGTAATTTAAGAATTCGAACTTCGGGTTCTGGGATAAAAAAAAAATATCCTATTTAGTTTCTTTCTACTATTGCTTGAGTAAGTAATCCAATGTCCAGTGCCCTAAATGGTTCAATAAGTCTTAGTTAGAATACCCTTCACAACATTAGGATCTTCACAAACTTGTTTGACTTCCTTGAATGCCCAAAACAATCATTTAATATCATAAACATAGTTTACGAGCTTCTATTGGTAATCTTTACATAGAATGCAAAACTTCAAACCGAAATTTTCTTCACATTCTTATCCAAAATTGATAGTCAAAGGTCACTGATCCATAAAAATCTACGAAGATTCAACTAGTGCAGAAAATGAATGCTTTTACCCATGGTACCTTTGCTGCCAAAGAATTAATATTATGCTAAATGTTCCAAATTTTTCTTTTAAAGATGCATTTTGTACCTAGCAAACACATGGAGTATTCAATAACGAGAAGCCTTGGTGAGAAATTGAATATACTATTGCAGTTCATGAGTCTTTTTGTGTCCTAATCATCAATGCAAACAAATGCACAATTTTTTTCTGTCTTTGCTAGAATTAATGACTTTTGGTTTGTCTTCCCTTTTCGTTTTCTATTCTTTCCTATCCATTGGCCCTCATTTTTATTGTAACTCCTAGGGAAACATCATTTTATCAGTTTTGCAGAAGTCCAAATCCCTATACAACTGAGGGCTCAAGAATATTAAGTTCAAATATCTAAACCATGCAGCACAATTAAACATGAGCTCTAAACCCAAAGTAATTTGAAGTATGAAGCTCAAAAACAGTTTTCTCTTCCATGTTTCACAAGAAAATTTGCTATCATCTAGATAACAGTTGTCTTTCGTCAAGCCATAATCAAATAATATGAAATTCATATAAGGTTTCTACAACACCATTCAAAATGCAGAGCCAACATTACTGGCAGTCCCTGACACCTCTCCTACCTTAGAGTTATTTGATAATTAAACATACTCTGCAAAGAGTCTGCTATTTGAATTACAGAAATCCTACTTCAAGCTCCCAAATTTTGCCGCATAGGTGCACCCCTAAAGTGAGGGTACCCATGTCATAAAGGAAGAGAAGAGCCATCACAAATATATCTACCTAATTATTTTTTATCTTCAGAGTTTCTGTAGTAAATTTAGTACTTGTTTATACCACCTATAGAAAGACACAATTGGAATTTAATCTGGATATGCCCCTAGTATTTTTCATAAAAGTAATACTCGAACCTGGACCCTCGCACTTGGCTTATGCCTATGACATTTATCAATGTACTGGAAAATCAAGATACCTACTACAAAGGAAACTGATGGCAGTAGAAGATAGCCCCCACTCCACCTTGGTCTCAAATCTCAATGAACAATAAGGAAGAATAAGTTGCAGTAAACAAAGGTAACTAAAACATCAAAGCTTAATTGACTTTTTACTAAAACCTTTCCTATAAAAACAATAAAATATGATAAGAAAAAGATAAATCATTCATAACTACAGAAGCATGGAAGATTCAAATGCTGAATGAAACAAACCTGCCGGGAGACATCAAATTGCGCCAGTATAACCTCAGCGGACTTCAAAGTTTTATCGATATTCTCATGAGCTTTCCTTATAGCATTTGTTCTAATCTACAAAAAAGACCAAAAAAGGCTAAAATGATCCATATGGTTCATAAAATCTACAAATCAAATGGCATGATCTGATTATCCTTTACAAAATCAATGCCTTAAGGTTAGGTGAAGTAAGATTTCTTCAAATTTGCTCCACTTTCCTTGAGACCAAACAACAAATGACAATGCAATGCAAATGACAAACATCAAATTACACCGTCACTACTGGATCTACTCCTGGAATAGAAAAAGTCAACCCAATTTCTAGACCAAAGAATAAGAAATCCAGATTCAGAAAGTATCCGTACCAAAAAGAAACTGATCTAAACCAAGTATAGAAAAGGGAGAAGAAGGATACCTGAGTAGGACGCATAGCGGTTTCGAGAGCGGAAAGGCGGCTGTCAAATGAACCAAGAATGGTGACAACATTATCAGTAATTGTTTGGCTATTCTGGAGAGCTTCTCTCATCTTTGCCGCTCTATCGCTCAGAGAATCCGTACCCATCAAGGCCACAACCATCTTTCTTTCTCTCTTCTTCTTCTTCTGATTCTGATTCTAGTCAATCTGTTTGCTTATTTTGGGTACAATTCAAACTTGGGTGAGGGAGAAGAATGGGTCCAGTGCCAGTCCAAGAGTTGTTGATATGATTTCTTCTTCCTTTTCATGGACAGGGTGTATCCATAGTCTTTCATCCAAGATTTTTACCTTGCCTCTGTGGGCAAAATTGCCCCATGTTTTGACTTTTGAGTCCTTCTTTCAGAAAAAAAATAAATAAATAAAAGTTTTTTTATAAGAATAAAAAATAAGTAAGTTAATTTACATATGTTAATATGTAGGTATAGCTTGACGGTAAAGTCAAATTCTTATTGGCATTATTTGATTCATCCTAATAGGATTGCTTGAATCCTAAAGAAAATGGTTTGAGACAGAAATGAAAATTAAAAATTACCTATGACAAGTAAGTATGGATAGGTGTAAGTACTTTCGGATACCATATACCCGAACCCAATTATATATATCAATTAACCTAATTGTGATTTAAATTATATACAGTTACTTAAAAATTATAGCGTTTGAACTTTTGACTTGTTTGTTAAATTTATGTATGAATTATAGTTGTAAGATATTAGATTTATGTATGGTTTGGTTTGTTAAATTTACAGTTGATTTTCTTTATTTTATGTATTTGTGATTTAATTTTTATATTTAAACATATAATTTTCATAGACATGAATATTTAACGAATTCTCTAAAATTATGTGTAATGAGAATGAGATTTAAGACGTGTTTTTAAACGAATAATATAAATATAATAAATGAGTAACGTAAGATTTTTTTTTTTTAGTTTATCTTTTATGTACATATCCTACTTATAAACATCCCTATACAATTGTTTGAACCAATTTTTTAGGGAAAAAAAAAATCGAATTTCATCACTTAAATTCAATTTAATTCAATTCAATTCTCAATTCATTTCTTTTATTTGAAAATTACTTTAAAACAGTTAACATATATAATAAATAGGTAAGAGTGAGGTTGAGCATATATATTTGTTGTTATCTCGTGTGGAAACAATTCTTTAAATTAAGGAAAAAATACACCAAGAACAAGGGATGGCAACGGGTAGGATAGTAGGGCGTCCAAAAAAATATGCATTATCCGTCCCACATTTGTATACCAAAACTACTACCCGTCTCATCTTATTACCATGTTTATACACACAACCTAAATCACATTCTCATCTCACATAATTTCAAGGCACTCATCCAGTCCCCATAACCTTTAAAAGTTACCCATCTAATATAAAAAGTGTATAATGAACACATAAATATACAAATCAATCACAAAATTCATCGTTACATAAATTTCGTTTTCAACAAATTTGACAAACTATTTAGAAATTTAACAAATAAATCACACTCATGACTCTTAAACTTCTAAATATACATCACATAAAATTTAAATAATAAATACTTATGTAACAAATACATAACCAAGTACGGTAGTGGGTACCATGGGGGTATGCTAATACCTTTACGAGCAAATTTTTTATTTGCATTAGCATCTCATACCCTTTTATAGAAGGTTCGAGTAGTCTCATTAGGATTGGTTAGTACTAGGTACCCACGAAACTCACACCTATTGTCATCCCTACCAAAAACATATAAAGGATAAAGTTATCATTTAAGTTCAAGCTATGGCCGGACAATACACCATAAACAAGAAGAAAAATACACAAAGGGTATAGGTAAAGGCCATAATGGTAAACACATAACATAAAAACCAAGGCCATAAATTGAACTTTGACAAAAAAAAAAAAAAAAATAACAATCATTGAATAATTCACCATTACAAGATAATAATTGGTACATGATCTCCATTGCTACAACTCTTTCCAGTTAATTGATTTGAATAGATCAATTTGAAAAAATCCATGAACCATGACTGAAGATTGTCTAGAAAAACCACTTCCACAGTTGGTGAATTTAAAGGATGTAAATCAAGTAGATGATGAAACACATATGTAGACCTAGCAATTATAAATTGATAAAAGGGGTTATACCAAATCATTAAAAAAAAAAGAGAGAGACAAAATATAAAGATGGGAAAAGAATGTTGGAAAAATGGTATTATAAGTGTGATTATATGTTAATTTCGAGCTTAATTATTGTATGGATAAATCTCGATTTGAATACCATGAATTATGTCATAGTATTCTACGTAATAAGATCTTTCCAACGGTGCATAATATGCTTAAAGCGAATAAATAATAAATGGGAAATTGATGTTCAAAGTATACCACAAAAAAAGAAATTTGGTAGAGGAAAGGATTAAAATCCTAATTGTCCCACATTGAAAATATACCAGGAGGATATGTTTACAAGGAAAAGCATTTTACAAGTGGTTAACTTGTTGTGAAACCCAATTTTTTTTACCTTTAGGATGAAAGCCGAGTTAGTTATCTTTTGTCTCGAGCTTCCCGGAGCCACCGGTCCAAGAAGTAAGGTTTGGATTCTAACTTATGTCAAAATGAGCAGAAAATTGTCAAAAGCCTAAAAGGAGTATGTCGATTGCACAAGATGGACCGTACGGCCTAAACGGATGTGAGTTAAGCCATATCAAGAAGGGTTAAGCCGTATAAGAGAACTACTTAGAGTGGAAACATTTGTACCAAAGAGTTAAGCTGTATGGCTTAATTTTAAGGCCATACAACCTAAGTTTGGAAAAAGATATGCCATACGGCTTATTTCTAAAAGCAGAAAACCAGAAGCTAATTACTCACTTGCGTAGACACAGTATATAGCTTTTTCTTCTCAGAATACATGAGGGAAGATCATTACAAGAAAGGAAAAGAGTATTACGAAGATTTAATCCTTAAGCTCAGCTTCAACCTTCAGCCTTAAAAAGGAAAAATTCAAAAACCTTTAACCCTCATCTTCATCATCATTTTTTAGATAAAAAAAACTCCCAAGATCTAACTTATCACCATCCATTTTTTAGAATTCCATATCCAAAAACTCCCTTCTATACACAGACAAGTAGTGAATCAACACGTATTGCAGTTGTTCTCAGGTTTTTGACGAGTTTCGATATGAAATCGACAAGTTAGAATCCATTTTAGCTTCAAGGATCGGATCCAGGGACATAATCGAATCCTAGATAAACATATCAAAGGTAGCTTCTCAGAGGCCATAAATCCTTTCTTTTCATTTTTGCTTTGACTGATATCCTTATGCGGTGTTATTTTGGCTTAAAACTCGAATTTTGATTTCTATAAGTTTTGAAATTAGGCGTACGACTTATTTTTAGGCTGTATGGCTTATCATTTAGGTCGTACAGCCTATCTTATGTGATTTTTAAATTGCACGGCTTATCCATGGCCTATAGCTTTCTGGTTTAAAATTTCACAGTTTCAAGGGTTTTGATTCTATGGAATCCGGGGTGAAAATCTGTGATATCCGAGTCTAATTAATAAATAAACCCCCAAAGGATCTCAAAATCGAAAGGAGACACCAAAAATGAATTTCTACATGTTAAATTTCAAATTGAAAAATCTGTCTAAATTTCAAATTGAAAAATCTGTCTTTCTGTCAAAGATAGGCCGCACGGCTTTATTTTCTGAAAAAATAGAGCAGTACAGCGTTGTTCTTATGAAATTGAGCAGCACGATCCAATCTTTCCCAGGATTAGTGTTGGCGTTATTTCTTCCCATATTCGGCCGAGCGGCCTATTGTTGATGTGTTGAGTCGTACGGCTCATCTCTTGAGTCGCACGGCTCTTCTTGCTTTTCCAAGATTCGTTTCATTTTGTTAATTTATTTATTTACTTATTATTTATTATAGAAAATTGATTTTTAGTTGTTTATATGCTTTGTGGGTTAGTTTAATTTTGAAGAATTTTTAGGACCTGAACGAAAGGAATTTTCAATCCAACCTGCATTTGGCGTGTTTAATAATAACTAAATTAGTAAAAAAAAATTTCCAAAATTGTTTTCTCCAAACCAAAATAAAGGGAATTTATAAAACTATTTTCCAGGTCTAATCAGGTAAACCTATTGGGTTTTCTCGATTATCCCCTAAATGTCTGATCCCGAGCTATCTAGATATCTCATTCTATCTTATTTAAGTCCAATATGTATATATCTCATCCGTGTCACCGACCTTTGTTTTACAGATAGATGTATGTTAGAATAAATGCATGTTAGCTTTCTATTTTTAATTTTTTTCATGTATTTAGGCGATTGTAATTAATAGATTTGGATACCCATTTTTATCCGATTAGTTATTTTATCTTTTATGTACATATCCTACTTATAAACATCCCTATACAATTGTTTGAACCAATTTTTTAGGGAAAAAAAATCGAATTTCATCACTTAAATTCAATTTAATTCAATTCAATTCTCAATTCATTTCTTTTATTTGAAAATTACTTTAAAACAGTTAACATATATAATAAATAGGTAAGAGTGAGGTTGAGCATATATATTTGTTGTTATCTCGTGTGGAAACAATTCTTTAAATTAAGGAAAAAATACACCAAGAACAAGGGATGGCAACGGGTAGGATAGTAGGGCGTCCAAAAAAATATGCATTATCCGTCCCACATTTGTATACCAAAACTACTACCCGTCTCATCTTATTACCATGTTTATACACACAACCTAAATCACATTCTCATCCCACATAATTTCAAGGCACTCATCTAGTCCCCATAACCTTTGAAAGTTACCCATCTAATATAAAAAGTATATAATGAACACATAAATATACAAATCAATCACAAAATTCATCGTTACATAAATTTAGTTTTCAACAAATTTGACAAACTATTTAGAAATTTAACAAATAAATCACATTCATGACTCTTAAACTTCTAAATATACATCACATAAAATTCAATAATAAATACTTATGTAACAAATACATAGCCAAGTACGGTAGTGGGTACCATGGGGGTATACTAGTACCTTTACGAGCAAATTTTTTATTTGCATTACCGTCTCATACCCTTTTATACAAGGTTCGAGTAGTCTCATTAGGATTGGTTAGTACTAGGTACCCACGAAACTCACACCTATTGCCATCCCTACCAAAAACATATAAAGGATAAAGTTATCATTTAAGTCCAAGCTATAGCCGGACAACACACCATAAACAAGAAAAAAATACACAAAGGGTATAGGTAAACACAAAACATAAAAACCAAGGCCATCAATTGAACTTTGACAAAAATAAAATTAAAAATCATCGAATAATTCACCATTAAAAGATAATAATTGGTACATGATCTCCATTGCTACAACTCTTTCTAGTTAATTGATTTGAATAGATCAATTTGAAAAAATCCATGAACGGTGACTGAAGATTGTCTAGAAAAACCACTTCCACACTTGGTGAATTTAAAGGATGTAAATCAAGTAGATCATGAAACACATATGTAGACCTAGAAATTATAAATTGATAAAAGGGGTTATGCCAAATCATTAAAAAAGAAAAGAAAAGAAAAAAAAAAGACAAAATATAAAGATGGGAAAAGAATGTTGGAAAAATGGTATTATAAGTGTGATTATATGTCAATTTCGAGCTTAATTATTGTATGGATAAATCTCGATTTGAATACCATGAATTATGTCATAGTATTCTACGTAATAAGATCTTTCCAACGGTACATAATATGCTTAAAGCGAATAAATAATGAATGGGAAATTGATGTTCAAAGTATGCCACAAAAAAAAAAGAAATTTGGTAGAGGAAAGGATTAAAATCCTAATTGTCCCATATTGAAAATATACCAGGAGGATATGTTTATAAGGAAAAGCATTTTACAAGTGGTTAACTTGTTGTGAAACCCAATTTTTTTTTTTACCTTTAGGATGAAAGCCGATTTAGTTATCCTTTGTCTTGAGCTTCCCGGAGGCACCGGTCCAAGTAGTAAGGTTTGGATTCTAACTTATGTCAAAATGAGCAGAAAACTGGCAAAAGCCTAAAAGGAGTATGTTGATTGCACAAGATGGACCGTACGGCCTAAACGGATGTGAGTTAAGCCATATCAAGAAGGGTTAAGCCGTATAAGAGAACTGCTTAGAGTGGAAACATTTGTACCTAAGAGTTAAGCCGTATGGCTTAAGTTTGAGGCCATACAACCTAAGTTTGGAAAAAGATATGCCATACAGCTTATCTCTAAAAGCAGAAAACTAGAAGCTAGTTGCTCACTTGCGTAGACACAGTATATAGCTTTTTCTTCTCATATTACATGAGGGATGATCATTACGAGAAAGGAAAAGAGTATTACAAAGATTTAACCCTCAAGCTCAGCTTCAACCTTCAGCCTTAAAAAAAAAAATTCAAAAACCTTTAACCCTCATCTTCATCATCATCTTTTAGATAAAAAACCTCCCAAGATCTAACTTATCACCATCCATTTTTAGAATTCCATATCCAAAAACTCCCTTCTATACAGACAAGTAGTGAATCAACACGTGTTGCAATTGTTCTCGGGTTTTTGATGAGTTTCGGTATGAAATCGACAAGTTAGAATCCATTTTAGCTTCAAGGATCGGATCCAGGGACATAATCGAATCCTAGATAAACATATCAAAGGTAGCTTCTCAGAGGCCATAAATCCCTTCTTTTCATTTCTACTTTGACTGATATCCTTATGCGGTGTTATTTTGGCTTAAAACTCGAATTTTGATTTCTATAAGTTTTGAAATTAGGCGTACGACTTATCTTTTAGGCTGTATGGCTTATCATTTAGGTCGTACAGCCTATCTCAGGTGATTTTTAAATTGCACGGCTTATCCATGGCCTATAACTTTCTGGTTTAAAATTTCACAGTTTCAAGGATCTTTGATTCTGTGGAATCCAGGGTGAAAATCTGTGATATCCGAGTCTAATTTATAAATAAACCCCCAAAGGATCTCAAAATCGAAAGGAGACACCAAAAATGAATTTCTACATGTTAAATTTCAAATTGAAAAATCTGTCTTTCTGTCAAAGATAGGCCGCACGGCTTTATTTTCTAAAAAAATAAAGCAGTACAGCGTTGTTCTTATGAAATTGAGCTGCACGATCCAATCTTTCCTAGGATTAGTGTTGGCGTTATTTCTTCCCATATTCGGCCGAGCGGCCTATTGTTGATGTGTTGAGTCGTACGGCTCATCTATTGAGTCGCACGGCTCTTCTTGCTTTTCCAAGATTCGTTTCATTTTGTTAATTTATTTATTTACGCATTATTTATTATAGAAAATTGATTTTTAGGTGTTTATATGCTTTATGGGTTAGTTTAATTTTGAAGAATTTTTAGGACCTGAACGAAAGGAATTTTCAGCAAATTGGTTGATATCCAACCTGCATTTGGCGTGTTTAATAATAACTAAATTAGTAAAAAAAAAATTCCAAAATTGTTTTCTCCAAACCAAAATAAAGGGAATTTATAAAACTATTTTCCAGGTCTAATCAGGTAAACCTATTGGGTTTTCTCGATTATCCCCTAAATGTCTGATCCTGAACTATCTAGATATCTCATTCTGTCTTATTTGAGTCCAACATGTATATATCTCATCTGTGTCACTGACCTTTGTTTTACAGATAGATGTATGTTAGGATAAATACATGTTAGCTTTCTATTTTTAATTTTTTTCATATATTTAGGCGATTGTAATTAATAGATTTGGATACCCATTTTTGTCCGATTAGTTATTTTATCTTTTACATATTTAATGGTAAAAAGGACACCAATTATCAAGCTATTGATTTTTTGTGTTTCCCATTAATACAATCTATTATTTGTCACTAGATAATTTAGGGAAAATTGTAACAAATTTATTATTAAATTGTAAAAAGAAAAAAAAAACTAATATATTTGTTTTTTTTTTGTTATTATTCATTTTTATTTTATGTCTACATATTGTGATGTTTCCATTTACTTAAATATGATTGTATGAAATTGATGCCAAAAGAGGTATAGGATATGATTAATGGAGTTTGCAATTAGAGTTATGTGAAGCAATAAAAAAGTGACAATCCGAAAATGCGATTATAGCCAAAAGAGAAAAGCCTTTTCTCTTTACAAGAATTGGGCCCAAATATAATAGCAGTACTTTGGCAGATTTTGTTTTAATAAGATTAAAGAGAGAAGGGCCTATTTTAAATGGACAATGGGTTCTCATTGATTTGCAAAAATAATTAGAAGAAGGCACATACCTAGCACATAAATTAGACAACTAAGCACCAGTTTTTTTATAGCCAAGAAAAAGGGTTACACCTCTAATTACTTTTAAGTTTACAACCTTCATATTCTTTATAAAAGGCTAAACAAGCAGCTCAAAAAAGGGCGGTGAAAAAAGTTTGCACAAGAGGATTCTAATACCAATCATCTACTCTTTGAAAAGACCCATTGCACGTCATTTTCCTACTAAGAAAGGGAATTACAGAAAAGTTTTCTTTGTAATTCTCGTATTCTAGTTGCAAAGGGGGACCTATACTTGAAGAAAACGAGTCGGTAATCAGACAAATAAAACATTCAAAGAAAGAGAACACAAATACTAAAAAATAATAAAGGTATTCCGAGTTTCTCTTCATCTGACATCATAGATACTATCTATTCATTATTAAGTTTCTCTTTATCTATCCATCTTTGAGCATTTAAGTGATGATTGAAAAGAAGATGAGGTATTTAAGTTCTTAAATACTGAATTTTATTTCTAATAGTGTCCAAAATCATAAGAAGTTAGGAGTGGAGGTCCTATCACTTCTAAACATTTATAGTTAGAGGTTTTTGACATTCATTCATGAAAACATGTCAATTATATATACTGAAGTAATTTCTGAATTAATCTCTACAACACTATTCTAATTGGTAATTGTTGTTTGTAATTGTAATCAATAAAGCCTCAAGTCTCTAATGGAGGAAACTCGGTTCTTTTACCATAAATAAACAAGGTTGATATTTGGTTAATAACAAACCAATTATTTAAAATATGGGACCAACTCATTCAATAATTTTCTTTCTTTTTTTCTTGTGTAAAATTTATTGACTTGTTCTGACACTTGAATCTTTCATTTTTAAATAACTAAACTAAAAGGGAATAAATTGATACAGAGTACCTTAATTAAAGAAACAATATCGTTTCCAAAGAATTAGCTTGTCATGGAAATAACCAAACAAATATAAAATCTAAATTTGTTTAATTCAAAATATAGAAGAATGATACATACAGGGTCAATGAGGCTTAAACATTTATTTTGTATTTCTGCTTCTTTCCTTATAGAAGTATTTTGTATTTCTGCTTCTTTCCTTATTTCTGCTTCTTTCCTTATCTATCTAATACACATAAGCCATAATATTCATAGATATACTAAACAAGTCAAAGCTTAAAATCCCTGTTCAAAACGGTTAACTTTTCTCACTATGAAATAGAAGTGTGTACTCCTCCCATGGACTTGAGTACTAAAGTTATAGTTTTGTCTTTTCTTTGCTCCACTGATATCATATTTAAAGAAAAGGGACCTTTTATTCATTATAACTTGTAAAAGAATACAATGGAATAGGCTTGTAACCAATTAATTGGATAAAGGTAAAGCATAACCCCTACATAACTAGCATATAGATGATTAGGTTCTAAATTATTCATATCTAGAGAGCTAAAGTAATAAGAACTTAACATAGTTAAGAGATCAATTATAACAATTAGAGGTCACCGTTTTTTTATCTTCCTTTAGAAGTTCGATTTTCTTAAAGACTCTAGGATTGGAAGTCATGTTATGATAATTAAACAAAAAAAAAAGATAATTTAACTTAGAGATTTCTATAGCAATCTAGTCAAGCTACTCTTCCTCTAATTTCCTTCACATAATTCCATTAAGCAGTTTATATTCACTATAGTACTGTTAATTACCGTTTCAGTCTTTCACGAATTTAATGTTTCGCAGTGATATAACTCTAGATGTTTTCGTTTTAAACAAATTTAATCGATAACACATAATAGAATCTAATTGGTTAATAATCTCTATACCAAAAGACATCTTTCGAATAGAACTTAAAGTAATCATTTAGAAATGAGCAATAAAATAAACAAGAACAAATTCGGCAAAGGTCTTCCTCAAGTTTTAGAGAAGAGTAAGGATGGGGGTTCATGTTAACTATATAATGAAACAAAGTGTATGTATTGCTTAACTCGTGATACAAAAACTAGAGGTCTAAGATTCCAAACCATCCTATTCTAAGTTTTTGAAACACAAGAGACATATAAGAGATCAATAAGTAGACAATTAACATTCCATCTCAAATCCATTCACCATCCATAGGGAATCTAAGCTTTATATCACAACTTTTCACCTTAGTTGTAGGACATTTCCCTGTTAATGAATCATAACTCGTACCCAATGGTATTTTATATAGAGTTAGACAATTTTTTTTGTAACTCTAGCCCTTCCCTAAGCATAACTAATGCCACCATTTCTGGATTCACCTCTGTGCAATTCCTGATATTATTACTATTTTAGTTTTTAAACCTCAATTTCAAGCTTTTCCCTTAAATCCTATCGTTATTTTTTCTTTTAAGTAATGAAATAGGACACAAAACCATAGGATAAAGGTAAAACAAGGCGCAAATTTGAGATTTACGATAGACTAATCACTCCAATACCAAACAAAGCCATATCAAATTCAGGTATAAACACTTATACATGCCAAATTAATACTCCCCTTATTCCAGAAAATGGATAAAATTAAGAGAAGAATTATAATCAATACATTATCTCTTGTGTGATGACGTGGGTCTCCATTTCCCAGTTTTTTTCTTCCCATCAATCATCAATGTATTATATAATCCGCTACCTCCTGAAAATCCAAATCAAAAATTAGTTTCTTCAATCCCTATTAACAAGCAAGATTATTTCTAAAGAAATTTAGGGTCTAAAATGCTTTTTCAAGGAGAAGAGCAATTCAGTTTTGGTGAGAAGCAAAGACGAAATTTAGAAATTAGAAAAGAAAAGGGAACGACAGAAGGAGAAGCAGAAGTGTAATGGGCTATCCCTTTTGGTTAAATCTAGTGCTTTAATTGAAAAGCGTGTTTTAGTTTGGTCTTTAAAGTGGAAACGTTGTCCTTTTTTTATAATAAATTAGAGTTTTTTTATTTATAAGTAGTTCCTTAGCATCTACACTAATTAAAGGTTTTAAGTGTTAGCTACAAGATTCGAAAAAACTTGTATACTAAAGGCTTTAAGTAATAAGTTAATGTATGCTTAATTACTAATGTATACAAATGATCATGCTTACAAAAGAAATCCTTAATGTGAGAGTTAGGTCTTAACTTTCCATTTAAAATACATAATACTCACAATACACTAATTACATAAAAGTTTAAACAAAATAAACATCATATCTATAGTACCAATAATTTTAGACAGGGTAGGGCAATTAGTTTACTTTTCTTCCTTACACGTAATCGACAAACGAATCAAGAATCTCTAGTTACTTAGACCATTGTTTTCAGTGTTCAATCACATCTCAATTATGATTGGTGGTGACCCTTTACAATAATTTGACTAAGTACTGATCTAATGCATTAAAATGGAATAAAACCTGAAATTCTATTTTTCACCCATTGACCCGGTTGTGACAACTGGCAACTCCGTTCGGTACTTGTCAGGCTAATAAAATGTGATTTATTTTATTTTACTTATTTGTATATATATGGTGATATTGTGAGAAAGTTATGTGAATCGTTTGTTTTCTTTACTCGTTCATACATATTTGTATTAAGAGTTAACCCAATAATGTCACACGAGCAGTAAAAGAGCCAAGTTCTGCCTTTACCCTATATAAGATCTAGGAAGCGAGAACAAAGTAAGGATGTCACCAAGGATGCCAAGATTGGCTCGTGAAATGCTCTCAACTTAAATTGTCTATCAGTTGATTTTTTTATTAAGGGACAATTTTGCTAGCCTAATATAGGTGTCATCAAGATGATTTGAGATCCCGAAACCAAATCCTTTAGTCATATATCCAAGCAACCTTATAGAAGCCACCAAATATGTCAAACTAAATCAAAAGATTCATATGCTTGTTATTTTGTGGCTTGGTTGTGATGTGTACTTAGATAATGTTTTATGGAGCTATGTTGACGTTGTGTTTTGTTTTGCATTCTTCCATATCATTAAATATATGCCTCATTATCAATTATGGATGCAACAATAGTTTTCTTTTTAGGAGAATGAATGGCCAAGGAGAAAACCAGCTTATCAACATCCCAAATGTGCTTCCACCAGACATAGTAATAGACATTATGACGAGACCTGTATTTGATAAGGCAGTCAGAATGATATAGGTATATCATACGATATTATTTGACAGCTTTAGGATCCATGAGGTTCCATTGAAACATATCGATTGGCATTCTTGTTTTCCTCTTCTAAATTTGTGAGCACCGGATTTTTCTGACCTCAGTGATGAAACTTGAGATGATTAACCTTAGTGTATGAATCTTTAAGAAAACCACATCTTGAAGTGATGATATCCATTTAATCAAACTTAAACTAAATCTAAAGAGAAGCTAAATATAGAGTTGAAAAAGTGACTCTACCCATGCGGGTATAGGAACAACTGCACGGCTATAGTTTTTACACTAGTACGGGTGTTGTTGAATCACTAGCCTGTCTAGAAACAGAGACAGGTGGAGTTTTGAGAGATTGACAATGAAAATTATGGGATTACTGCTGTTGGGAGTTTTCTTTGGATTGAAGGAAGCTCACTTACAAGATTAACACAAAGAGATTACGGGGGGATTAAGATGACACAAAAAAAAGCAAAGAAAAAAAAGGAAGAAGAACACTATCTAAAGCACCAAAAAAAGCTCAAAAACTCAATCCAATCCATCAAAATTCAACCTAAAATTAATCAATTCACTGACCAAAGTCAAATTCCAAACTTTACCTAAGCAAACTGAGACTTATTTGCTGCTAGGTTCACGGATTTGTGGTTGAATTTGAAGATTTCTTCTTTGAATTTAAAAAATTCAAGTTTGATTGATTTTGGATTTCAAGCTTAAAGACTTGGTTTTTTTTATCTCTACACTGGAAACACGCCCCAAAGATAATTTCTGAGAGACCTGAAAACATTTACAGCTTTCTCGATTGATTTCTGGTTGTTTGCATCATTTTTTTCCAAATTTCTGTAATTCCAGAAACCAAATCTGTGCGGGTATCGATATAGCTGTATGGCTATAGTGCATCATCCGTACGGATATAGTTACAGAAGTTACAATTTTTGTTACAATTTAGCGATTTGGAACAACAACCATACGGAAATAGTAATAGCCGCATGACTGCTCAACAAGAGCCGTATGGCTGTTGTCCCAAATCCAAAATTTCTTTTCGTAATTTAAACCGTTTTCCATGCATTTTGACCTAGTTTCATATTTTTATTGTCTATTATAAACCAGTACAACGATAGAAACTCCAGTTTCTTGAATGAAAAACGACTTTTGTATGTAAATATTAAAATTGGTTTAAAACATTTTTCCAAATTTTTTTATCCAAATTTAGAGTTTTAAAAGATTTTCCAGGTCTTATTGGGTGAATCTGTTGTATTCATTTGGTTCCTTCATGCCCCGAGCTATCTAAATCCCCCATTCTGTCTATCTGAGTCATATGTGCATGTTTATTTGTGTACTAATCTTTGTTTTGCAGGTAGAATTAGGTTAGATACATGTTATCTCTTTTTGTTTAGACTTCGTGTAAAATAGGCAAATGTAAATATTAGATTATTTTATATAGGCATTTTGTATCCCTGATCCTTTTTTATCGAATATGTATCCTCTAGGATAGTTTATTTGATTGGGTTGTAAAATTTTATCTTTCCAGAATTTATTTATATTCTTGTGTGAGCATTTAGTATAAATAAAATTAAAATCAATTTAGGTTATAAAAGGCACAATTCAGAACAGTTAATAATCATTTTAAACAAGACAAAAATAGGCAGTTTATCCTGACCTAAATCTTTGATTAAAAGGTATAGTGAATCTTGCTTGGTTTGGCTATACCACAATTTCTCGGTTAGGCTGAAGTGGGTGGTGACTCTTGTCACTTTTGGTGAGATTGTTCGGATTCGTACATTTTCTCACTAAAGTTTAAAACCAATTTTTACTTTTTTATTAAAACCCCGGCCCGGTCTCACGGTCTGTAAAATCTAAATAAAGGATTGTCTACTCACAGAACTGTTTTTATTTGGCAGCAAAAGACGTCATAACTTTTCCTCCTGAAGCTTCTGGGTTATTGTGGCACTTGGTAAAGACTTACAAAATTGGAATTATCTTGGATAGAACCTGGATGGTAAAATGTCTCAATCTTTAGCTAGGAGTGTTTGAATGTACTTCTTACTTTGCCAATTGGTTGAATACTTTAGCTGGTTTAGAAAAATGGTTAGAGGTTTTTCAAGAAATAGTATGTTTCTTATATGCATTATTTATTTTCAATATCAGGGAGGACTTATAATTACAAGAAGAAGGGATTATGAATACATATCACACTCATGTTCGATTGGATAGCAGCTATTATAATCCACTTCTTGATCTAATAAAGAACGGTGATATGTGGAGATCAATTAAGAAAAGACTATTGGAATTCAATGGGGTCAATGAACTAGAAGTGTTGTTTGGTTTCCTAGATCCATATAATTATCATTTTGATAGGAGGATCAAAGCTAGAATTAAAGCACTTCCCTTGGTTACTATCCAAACTCAAAGATTGGCTATTGCAAATTCCTATGGTGCTCCAATAGTTTTCCACCCCGAGGATCCTCTTAAGGAAAGGCAACCCCTTGATGACGAATTACAAAATAAAGAACAACCATTTGATGGGGAGTTACCAAATGAAGGACAACAACATGAACCATTGGATGAGGATATATCAAATGAGGAAGTAAAGGAATAACAAATTGAGGATGAATTGAATCATGAAGAAGTGCTTATTGAACCAAATAGGAAGGAGGATGAGGAAGACTTGTACTTAGATTTTTCTAATCTTAGAAATAATCCCAAAGACGATACGAATGGAAATTTAAAGACTGAAATTGGGCTTCTTTATTGGCCTCTAATAAGATCAATATCAAATTTAGTTTTTGAAGACACATATTCCAACTTTGAAGAAAATGGAGGTTACTTAACAAAGTTGGTTCCTATGAAAAAGCAGACTTTACCCCAGGAAGCTCAACACATGTCAGGATGGTAGATGCGATGAAACTTGAGATTCAGAATATCGAGGATGATACAGAAATGAGAACTGCCTCACCTTCGAAGAAACAAAGGGTTTAAAGCCGAGCCTGCCATCATTTTTTGCTTTGTAAATAGTTTGATATGTATATCTTGTTTTGTGAGATGAAACATTAAGAGGACGACTTGTAATATATTAGTAAAGGTATCCTTTTAAATGTTTTATCAATTAGATAGACAGGTTATGGACGTAATAAGGAACTATAAAGCTTATATTTTGTAAGATAAAGCATTTAATGGATACCCTTTTAACATAGTGTATGAGAAGGATACCTTGAAAATACTTTATCAATTGGTGGTTCTCTTTTGTAGTAGGGTATTATGCAGCAAAATAGAAAAAAGATTAAACTTAAACTAGTCTAAAGGTTGATCCTTTGAATGTTTTGTTGACTAATGTATGAAAGAAGATAATATAAATAGCTTTAAAATATTTTAGTTGTTGTATTCATAATTGGAAATGAGGGATAGTATCATTGTCTTATGTTTCATGCATTTCATACTTCCCTTATTTATTTGCTTGTTTGTCTCATTGAAATTCACATTACCTTTTCTCAAGAAATTATTATTGCAGGTTATGCCTTATAATCTCAATGGCTTCACAAACATTCAAAGTGCTAGATCAGAAGAAGACAGAAAAATGGTTTGCAGATAGTCAAAAATCTTTCGGTGACAGCATAACACAACATCAAGTTGTCAATACGGACATTGTCAGATTTGGACTTCAGCCAAAATGAATTAGGGTGACTATAAATAGAGTTAATGCATTCACTAATGAGTATGGATGGATAGCACACTTGATGTTTGTTCCAACACATCCATCTATGCTCAAGGCATTAGTGCACTTTTGGGATCCGAGTTATGAGTGTTTTACCTTTGGAAAAATGGACTTAACTCTTACTGTAGAAGAGTATCACTATATGCTGAATATTCCACAAAGCAAAAAAAATAGGCTTTATGCTCATTATAGAAATGAAAAACCAAAAAAAAAATGGCCAAAATGATAAAGCTTCTAATAATTGAAGTAGTGGGATGGGTGAATGACCATGAATTTAGCATCCCCAGGATTATAGCTTTCACATTAGACAATATCCAAAATGATACGGAGTTAAGAATGCTAGCATTACTAGTTTATGGTTTGGTCCTATTTCCAAAAAAGATAAGGAAAATGATCCTAAGGTCATCACTTATTTTTCAATAGTTCGTGAAGACAGGCTGAGAGGTGTAAACCCCATAGTAGGAATTTTAGCTAAAACTTTTCGATCTTTAGATCATGTTAGAAGACAAGGCAGGGGCAGATTTGAAGGATGTGCACCTCTACTTTATGTGAGCTTTGAGTCATTTTCCATTGTCCTGAATATTTTTGTTTTCCCAAAATAAAATATGGTAAAGCCTACGATGGCTGCAAGAATTATGTCTCCAATTTCGAGTCAGCCATATGGCTTGGAAAAAACCAGTAAAAATGCAATGGTTGAACTTTCTACAAAACTTAAAAGGAAAAGATGTTTGTTGGATAGCTCCGTGGAATAACAAAGGATTAACAATCTTCAGATGTGGATTTTATCCTTAGGTACCTTTGCTTGGATCCTGGGGAGGCACGGGTTATGCACCTTGCTTGGCGAGAAGACAATTTGGTTCTCACCAATTTCTACCTGTTATTGTAGCACTGCATCAAGTGGACTTCGAGTATGGTGAAGAAAATACGAAAGGAAAGATCAAGAAGATGGTTGGAGCATGGAAAGAAGTAAAGGCCATCTCAAATGAAAACCAAACTACAGTAGTTAGTGGAGATTATATCATATGGCGCCAATAAAGAGGAAAGGGATTTGTACATTTGGTGCAAGAAAATAAAGCTGAATCTTCTCATACAACAGAATTATTCAATTACGTCAATTAGGCAGACTTAGTTGAAATGGAAGACTTCAAAATATGAGGAGATGAAGTAGGTACCTTGGAGCAATTGATGAGAATTGAGATTGATGATTTAAAAAGTGAAATGACAGATTTAAAGCAGAGAAAAGAAGCTGTAGAAGGGGAAAGAAATAACATACTTCACCTAATGTGCAATGATGAAATATACCAACTTTGAATTGCATATCAGAAAACTCAAGAAGACAAGAACCTGTTATGGCAGCATTTCCAGCAAAAGGACAATCACTTAATAACTTATGAACATTGGTTATCCATGACAACTGAACAAATTAAACGAACCACTGAAATTTTTCAAGCATTAGCTGAAAGAGCTAACTATGTATCTCAAGAATTAGAGTATTTCAAGGGTGGATATATGGTATCAGATTCAGTAGGAGCAAAGTTATCGATTTTCTTTGATGAACTTTAGTTTGGCATACTACGGTAGCTTCCGATGAAGCCTGAGATTGCATGTAATAATCTATAAAAGATAATGTTTTAAGGGAAGGTTTTGTGATCTTTTTGTGTTTTTGGTATTGTGATATTGTGGAAGAGTTTAGAAGGTTTACATATATGATATAGGAGTTGTAGGATTATCATGTTTTGCTATCTATTGTTGCAAGATATTTTGTGAAATTCCGTTTGTAAAATTATTGCTAGTTAAAGACATGAAATATATGCATAATTTTATTAGAATTTGTTTTGTTCGTTGTCTCATTATTGTCACATTTTTTTATAGCACATTGCAAAAACAACATGAAGAAAAAAAAACATAAATTTGGAAAATTTACGATATACATATGCATTACAAGGACTTTACATCGTTTTTCTTCTTTCTTTTATGTTTTTGTTTTTATTTCAATTGTTGATTCATTGTTTAAAAATCTTTTTTTTTCCTAAAAAAAGGGCTGAAAAAGAACTAAATGGTGAATTTTCCTAAAACAGAAAAGTCAAAAAGCTTCTTCAATATCAGAACATTTCTTCTATTTTATCCATATAGAACCCAAAGCAAGATAAGAATGATGAATGAACAAAAGCAGGAAGACTTAAAGAAAGATATTGATCTCATGAAAGAACAAATTGCCCAACTAACAGGAATTATAAGTATAAATGTCACACCTGACTCCCAAACTTTCTCACCCTTATTCACTTTCGTAACACCCTTAATATCTCCAAGTAAATTCTTCGTTAACTTCAAATTTTAATTCTAACATAAAATATACCAACGTTACTATACAAATAAAATTATATCATCATCTATTTAATTTAATCTACCTATTCGGCTTGGACTTGATAATTTTTTATTATCAAGCTTCTTACGTATTCCAATTCCAATTTAGGAATAAAAGTCATATAGTTCT
This sequence comes from Euphorbia tirucalli, assembly GCA_039660915.1. Lineage (NCBI taxonomy): Eukaryota > Viridiplantae > Streptophyta > Magnoliopsida > Malpighiales > Euphorbiaceae > Euphorbia > Euphorbia tirucalli. The sequence goes on from CM077633.1 coordinate 24,971,799, forward strand.
CCAAATTTTAAGAAACTCAATTCTAGAATTACTTACCACATCCCTAAATATTTTATAAAATACTATTCTACTCATATTCACATTATTACTAAATACTATTCATACATACACTACTATTCACAAATAAGGTATATCAATATTTACCAAAATATTACCTACTTAATCCATGTATTTCTAGCAATTTCTTACTTAATCACTTCTTATTTTTATCACATATAAATATTTATTAATACTAAAACCAATATTATTAATTAATAATTCGATAATTCATAAAAATTAATCTACTCAAAATCATCAAAAATATTAAAAATTAAAGTTACTTTAAATAATATTTAGAATTTTCTGGCCTAAATTCTATAATTTTTCGTCTGCAGTTTCATATCTCGTCGGAAAACACCGTCGATGTAGGAGCACAAATATACCTCTGAAATGCATTAAATCGGACAAAAAGGCAATTAATCGAAGAAAAATCCATTTTTGGCGGCGAAGCTCCGATCACCCGCGAAACCACCTCGTACGCTTCATTTTCTGGCTTATCCAAGTTTTACAGCCTCTTAATTCCATTTTTGGGGTTAATTTTAAGAAACAATGGCTGGAAGTCGGAAAATCAGAGGTACCAGCCATAATTTCGAAATTTCATTCCCTTGTAACTTTTCAAAACGTAATTTCTTCCTCTAAAAATCATATAATCTTGTAGTACAAGTTGAGAGCTTCATTTTGGTAGTAAGAACACGAAAAACAGAGGTTAGATGAGGGAGAATTGGGTCATCAAAGTTTAATCGTATATGATGGTCGAAAAAAATGAGATGAAAATGGAGGAGAAGAAATTTGGATGCTTCCCCAGATATGCTGATTCACAATTTTTATAGTATTTTACACTTCAATTATTTATAATAATTCTAAAAGAAATTATAATTTAGAATTTAGAGTTAATAAAATTTTGGGGTGTTACGATGAAAGACCAAATATCTCAGATCTTTGAATTTGTAAAAGCTAAGCAAGTGGTTAAACCTCAAGGACCAGAGCTTAATACTTCGAATCTTGAATCACACATCCTCATTCCTTCGGCTCTAAGACATTACATTGTGATGAAAAAGACACCGGAAAAGGTTTTATTTTAGTTTAGCATCTGACAAAGAGCGAGTCGTATAATGTTCCATTTGAGAATAGTGACGTTCCAGATTTTGATGATCCTAAAGTAATGTCAGGATTGAAAATGGCATCAGTGGAATTGGTGAAAGAAAAAATTGAAGAAAGCCTAAAAGCGATCGAAGGATTTAATGAGACAACAGATGCAACCTAATCATGTTTGGTCCCAGATGTGATAATACCATATAAGTTTAGAGTTCCCAAATTAAGAAATAAATGGCGTAGCTTGTCCTTAGAGTCATTTAATTATGTATTATCGCAAAATGGTAGCCTACGCTAGTAATGATAAACTATTACTTCATATTTTTCAAGAGAGTCTTAAAGGGCCAGCCTTGAGGTGGTTTATACAATTGGATCGAATTCACATTCGTAGGTGAAAGATTTAGCTGATGCTATTCTAAAGCAATACACGCATAACATGTATATGGCTCCAAGTAAAGAAGAATTAAGAGCCATGGAGAATAAGACAATAGAGACCTTTAAGGATATGTGCAGAGGTGGAGAGACAAGGCTGCATAAATAGTTGCCCCTTTAACTAAAAAGAAATGGTTTCAAATTTTTTACATACTTTGGGAGCACCCTATTGCACTATGATGCTAGCCAATACCTCCACAAATTTCTCAGACTTTGTATTAGCAGGAGATAGAAATGAACAGGGAATAAAGAAAGGAAAACCTGGAAAGTGTCTCATAAGACAAATTCGGTTTCAAGAAAAGTACTAATGGAAAAAAGAAAGAAGAAGAAACACACATGGTTTATAGGTATTCTCCTTCTTTTGGGTATTCAAATTTCCCTCAAGGATTAGTTACTTTTTCTCCTAATCCATTGCAGAGTAGCTAAGCCAATCATTCAAGAAATTACTCACAACCTGCGAATCCTTCACAATGAACCTCAAGTAATATAGAAAATCTTGGGAAGAACAATTCTTTTCAAAACAATTGCACGAGGAAAACACCAAAACATTTCAATCTCAGCCCAATTTCATATTCTGAACTGTTTCCACAATTATTGTAAAGCGGACAGTTTGCTTTGCTCATTAGAACCATTGGCACCTCCTTATCCTAAATAGTACGATCCTAATGCTAAATGTGAATATCATGTTGGTGCTCTCGGGTACTCAATAGAAAATTGTACTGCTTTTAAAAGCAAAGTGTAACTCTTTATCAAAGCAGGATGGTTAGGGTTCAATCCAATAGATCAAAAGCTTGATGTGAATAAAAACCCACTTCCAAGTCATGACTCAAAATCAGTAAATGCGTTATGGAAGGATGATTTTTATCTAGTAAAGACTAAGGTGGAAGAAATTGTGACGCCTATGGAACAATTATATCATATCTTATGTAAAGTAAAATTGATATAAGATTCTCCTGATAAAGAGAAGTAAGGGATGAAGTGTCTTTACCATGAAGGAAAGGTTGATCACTTAATTTCCGAATGTCACCAATTCAAGCAAAAGGTCCAAGAGTTTATGGATGGGCGGATCTTGATTCTTGAGGTTGAGAGCCCAGAAGCAAATCAAGTTAATATGTTGTAGGATGACCTAACGATGTTTTCCACTCCTATGGTAATTGATTATGTAGTGAAGAAGAAACCGACGGTTGAAGTGCGTCAATCTTCATTTACCAAGTTGGTCATTCAACCATTTGCCCCATTTCCTTATAATAATACTAAGGCAATCCCTTGGAATTATGAATATGTCATAGTCCTGTAAAATTATAATACCAATCAAATTGATGAGTCAGGAGATATCTTAGGGATAGGAGGTATGACAAGAAGTGGTAGATGTTATACCTCAGAAGAAATTGAGAAAAGGCGTCTCGAGGATGCAAAAGCATCGAAAAGGAAAATCAAAAGAAGGAGAAATTGAAGAAATTTTGGAGGAAGAACCTCGAGATCCTAGAAATTCCATGAAAGATAAATCCCCTATAACAAAACATGAGGCTTGTGAATTTTTTTAGTTGATAAAGCAGAGTGAATACAAGGTGATTGAACAATTAAATTGGATACCAGCCTGTATCTCCTTGTTATCATTAATCTTGTTGTCAGAAGTCTTGCAAGGTAGCACTGCTTAAGCTATTAAATCAAGCATATGTTTGTCATGATATATCCATGGAAAATTTAAAGGATATCATTGGGAATGTCATTGCAGCAAATTATCTTATATTCACAGATGATGAAATACCTGCTAAAGGCACAGTACATACTGAAGTTTTGCATATTTCAATTAAATGCAAAAACTTTTCTGTGGCTAAATTGTTGATTGATAATGGATCATCACTTAATATTATACCAAAATCTACCCTATCGAGGTTACCGATTGATAATTCATACATCAGGCCTAGCACTGTAATTGTTCGAGCTTTTGATGGCACCAAAAGAGAAGTTATAGGAGATGTGGCATTACCTATTCAAATTAGTCCTATAGTGTTCAACATACTTTTTCAAGTTATGGACATTAATCCAACATATAGTTTGTTATTGGGGAGGCCTTGGATACATTCTATAGAAACAATTCCTTGTGTCGCTTCACCAGAAGGTCAAGTTTGTTATGAATGAGAAATTGATTAAAGTATCAGGCAAACAAGACATTCTTATCATAAAATGCCCGTCTACTCCGTACATTGAAATTGCTGAAGAAGTGGTGGAAAGTTTATTCCAAACTTTTGAAGTAGTAAATGTTGCACATATGACTAAAGGGCTTGATTATTCCATTCCCCAACACTCCAAAGCATCATTGATGATGGCAAAAGAGATGATCAAAAGTCATTATCTTATGGGGAAGGGTTTGAGAAAGGGTGATAAAGGCATGGCAAGTTATTTAGAGCCTTTAGTTAACCGTTTCCGTTTTGGGTTAAGATACCAAGCTACAAAGAAGGAAAAAGGGAGGATTCAACAAGAAAGAAGACAGAAGCGTGTAGCCAAAGTGGAGAATAAGAAATTTGAAGGAGAAAAGATGATGTTCCCCCCCTATAAGAGAGATTTTCAAGAGTATTGGTAAACTTGTATTTTTAAAGGAAGGACCTACAAGTTCTGAAGTAATAATTTCAGTTGCAAAGTCAAGATGATGAAAGCTAAGAATAAAAAAATTGGGTGTTGGCGTGTGAAGAAGAGCTTAATAATTGGAAAGCTTATAATCTTTCTATGAAAAAGCAATAATAAATAGTGATTCCTTTAAAATATGCTTAAGATTTAAAGAAGGTTTTAGTTTAGGCGTCCATTTTCAATGTCAAGAATAAATTTATTTAATAAATTGAAAATTTTCGTGCCTTATATTTGTGTCTCTGTCATTTATTTTTCTCTTCTCTTCTTTTCCATTCTACACTATATGACTGTTTATATTGTCTTTTTGTGCCCTTTATGTTCTAGAATAAGGATGAAAAATTTGATGATAATAATAATAATTAAGAACCAAATTATAATTTTGATTGTCCTATGTACGAAGTCAATTCAGATGAGGATTGGAAGGAGAAGTTCCCCCTGAAATTGAAAAGATGTTAGAAGAAGATGGGAATGTCATGGAACCTCAAAGTGAGTCCACTGAAGTGATAAATTTAGGAACCGAAGAAAAACCTAAAGAAGTTAAGATAAATGGATCTTTGAGTCCTGAATTTAGAGCGAGACCCATTAGTCTATTGAAAGAATACGGGGATGTGTTTGCATGGTCGTTCTAAGATATGCCTGGATTAAGCACATACATTATGGTTCATAAATTACCTTAAACCCGATTTCAAACCTATTAAGCAGAAAGTGAGAAAAATGAAACCATAAACGTTGTTAAAAATAAAGGAAGAAGTGAAGACACAATTCGATTCAGGTTTTCTAGCAGTATCAAATTATCCAGAATGGGTTGCTAACATATTCCCTGTACCTAAAAAGGATGGAAAAATGAGGATGTGCGTGGATTATAGAGAATTGAACGAACCTAGCCCCAAAGATAATTTCCCTTTGCCACACATAGATGTATTCGTGGATAATACTACAAGATATCATATGCTTTCATTGATGGATGGATTTTCCAAAAACAACCAAATTTTAATGGATTTATTAGATAGGGAAAAACTGCATTTATAACTATGTGGGCACCTTTTGTTATAAGTTTATACCTTTTGGTTTAAAGAACGCAGGGGCAACTTATTAAAGAGCAATGGTAACACTATTCCATGACATGATGCATAAAGAAATGGAAATATATGTTAATGATATGGTGGTAAAATCTCGACAAAATGAAGATCACGTTGAAGTATTAAGAAGAGTTTTCCAACGACTTCGAAAATACCAAATACGGTTGAACCCTGCTAAATGTATATTTAGTATTGCTTCTGGGAAATTGTTACGATTTATAGTAAGTAGAAGGGGAGTTGAGATTGAACTAGACAAAATCAAGGCAATCACTGAGATGGCTCCTTCAAAGACTAAGAAAGAAATAAAGAGTTTTCTAAGGAAACTAAATTACATAGCTCAATTTATCTCCCAATTGATAGCAACTTGTGAACCAATTTTTAAAATGTTAAGGAAAAAGAATCCTTATGAATGGAACACAGAATGCCAAGTAGCCGTTGACAAACTAAAAGAATATTTACAAAGTCCACCAATACTTTAACCTCTAAATCTGGAAAAGCCATTATTATCGTATTTGACAATCCAATAAAATTCGATGGCGGCATTACTAGCGCAACATGATGAAGATGGCAAAAAAGAGAAGGCTATTTACTATATTAGAAAAAGTTTACTGAATTTGAGATTAAATACTCTCCTTTAGAGAAAACATACACAACATTGGTTTCTCACAGGCTAAGACATTACATGTTGAATAACACTACTTGGTTGATTTGTAAGATGGATCCTGTTAAATTCATTTTTGAAAAGCTAGCCTTGACCGATAGAATGGGTAGATGGCAGGTCCTGTTGTCTAAATATGACACTGTGTATGTTGCTCAAAAGGCAATCAAAGTATTAGCGATTTCAAACTTTCTTGCTGATCATGCCATTGAATCGAATTAATCAATGGACTTCGATTTTCCAAATGAGGATATAATTATGGTGGATGAAGAAGAGATTCCCTTAGAAATCTGGACCATGAGGTTTGATGGAGTATCTAATGCCTTAGGGCATGGAGTAAGAGTGGTTTGATTTCTCTAGAAGGAAAATGTTTTCCTATCACAACAAGATTGTGTTTTCAGTGCATTAATAAAGTAGAACATGAAGTGTGTGCTTTAGGTATTCAAGCAGCAAGAGAGATGAAGGTTAAGTGCTTGAAAATATATAGTTATAAATCAGTTAAATAGAGAGTGGGACTCGAGATGCCAAGCTTTTTTCTTATCAAGAATATATTCTTAGAATGCGTGAAAATTGTAAACTTATTACGTTTGAGCACGTGTCTCGATTAGAGAATTAGATAGCAGAAATTCTAGCCTCCCTAGCATCAACATTTGAATGGGAAGAATGTCAAGAATTAACAGCGATCAAAATTGAATTGCAAGAAGCCCAAGTGTATTGTGGAAATATAGAACAAGAACCCAATGGGGAGCCAAGGTATTATGACATAAAAAATTACATTAAAGAAAGGATTTACCCACTAGGAGCAACCAACACAGATAAAAGGACGATTCAAAGATTAGCTATAGGTTTCTTCTTAAGTGGCAAAGTGTTGTATAAGAGAAATCAAGATACTACACTTATTTGATGTGTGGATTACCCTGAATGTAAGAAGTTTATGGAAGAAGTACACGAGGGATTTTGTGGGACACATATCAGTGGACATGCTTTAGCAAGGAAAATTTTGAGAAAGGGCTATTATTGGTTAAAAATGGAATTAAACTGTATTTGATATGTTCAGAGATGCCATAAATGCCACTTTTACATAGATGACATATATGCCCCATCTAATCCACTTCATGTGATGGTAGCACCATGGCCTTTTTCAATATAAGGATTAGATGTAATTGGACCAATCGAACCGAAGGCTTCAAATGGACTTCGGTTCATCCTAGTAGTGACTGATTATTTCACAAAATGGGTGGAAGCTGCTTCACGTGCTAGTGTAACCGTGATGAAAATTATAAAAAATAACATTATTTGTAGGTGCCTTCCAGAATGTATCATTACAGACAATGCTAGAAATTTCAACAACAAGACAAGGGAAGAAATATGCACACAATTCAAGATTAAGCACCATAATTCCACCCTTTATCGTCTAAAGATGAATGGGGTAGCTGAAGCAACTAATAAGAAGATTAAGAGAATCATGGAGAAAATGCTCTTACTTATAAGGATTGGCATAAATGCTTCCCTTCGTGTTACATGGATATAGAACCGTTATTTGAACTTCCACTTGTGCTACTCCATTCTTATTAGTTTATGATATGGAAGCAAACTTGGAAGATTCCGAATTGGTCTAAAGGAGATATGACCAGCTGAATTTCATCGAAGAAAAGAGACTGGCCTTAATTTGTCACGGACAACTTTATCAATGGAGACTCATCAAATCCTATCGGAACAAGGTGAGGCTTAGGCTATTTCAGGAAGGAGAATTAGTACTTAAGAAAATCATTTTGAGGTACCAAGATCCCTGGGGTAAATAGGCTCCAAAGTATGAGGGACCGTACGTGGTAAAAAGAGCTTTCTCTGGAGGAGCATTAATCTTGACAAATATGAATAGAGAAGAATTACCAAATCCCGTAAATTCTAACTTAATTGAGAAGTACTATGTGTAAATTTTGTTAATGATTATCAATAATTATCAAGTTTTTTTATCGCTTGTTCTCTGAGCAATCCAAATTCTACTCTTTCCTTTCTTCAGTACCAAACCTGCTTATCTCTCACTTAAACCTTGAAAACCTTGGAATAAATGCTAAATCCCTTTTCTTGGAATTTGTTAAGTAAATTGGTTTTCAATATTGAAAATGGACGATTCATTTTTACAAAAAATAAATTATTATTACTAAAGGGACCATTATAATATTATAACATAGTTGTGTCATACTTCGAGATTTCATTAAACTACCCAATACTCGATTTTGCATTTTTTTGGTTTGTCATAATGGAAAAAGAGTATAAGGAAATTTTATAAAAGGAAACGAAAGAAAAAGACAAGAACAAAAATGAGGAAAGAAAAGCAAAATGCAAAGGGAAATGATAAATTTCTGGAGCTTGAAATGTCTTCCATAAGATCCAACAAAGTTTAGGAACTAATTGATCTCCCAAAAGAACACAAAGGCAATTGGAAATAAGTGGATTCTTAAGATACAAAGCATGATTAGTAGCAAAGGGGTACACACAAATGGAATAAATAGATTATAAGGAAACTTCCTCTCCAGTTGTTAGGTTTACATTAATTAGATAGATTTTACCTATTGTGGCAAGCCTAGACCTAGAACTACATTAAATGGATGTGAATACTGGCTTCCCCAATGGACAATTAGAGGAAGAAATCTACATGGTTCAACTGTAAGATTCATTGAAAAAGGCAATGAACATAAGGTATGTAAATTGAAGAAGTTAATTTATGGCCTTAAACAATCTTCTAGACAATGGTATATTCGATTTCATAATCAAATGATGTTGAATGACTTCAATTCAATTGAAAAGAACCACTATGTCTATACAAAAGGTTCTAGAAGTAAGTTTTTCATTTTGTCATTATATGTTGATGACATTTTAATTGCCGAAAATGACATTGAATATGTGAATCAGATCAAAACTTGGCTTGCATCAAGTTTTGAAATGAACGATATGGGTGAAACAATGTATATACTTGGAGTTAAGATTTCAAGGAATAGTTCAAAAAAATTATTGGCCTTGTCTCAAGAGACTTATATTAATAAGATTTTAAAACCATTCAATATGCAAAATTGCAAACCCATAGATACCTTTATGAACAAATATGTACTTCTAAGAAAAAAACATGTTTCCTTAAACATAACAAGAGTAAAAACATATGAAAAGAATTCCTTAAGATAGTGCAGTTGGTAGTCTAATGTATGCAATGATGTGTAATAGACCTGATTTTTATAACATTGTTGGAATTGTGAGTAGATATCGAACCAAGCTTGGCAAAGAACATTGGGCAACAATAAAGAGGATATTAGGGTATCTTATAGCTACTCCAAACTATTCTTCGTGTAATTAAGAAAAAGACATGAAACTGAGAGGATACACATATGCGAACTGGGCAGGAGATCAAGTGAAAGAAAATCCACTTCTGGTTATGTATTCTTGCTATGAAATGGTGCGATATCCCAAAGTAGCAAGAAACAGACATTTGTTTCCCTATCCATAATGGAAGCTGAGTGTGTTACATACTCATCAGTAGTCCAAGAGCCAATATGGGTAAATGGGTTCCTAAATCATTTGAATGTTACTAGCTTTCATACTCCAGTTGTCATAAGTAGCGATAGTCAATTTGCAATCGCCTTTGCTAAAGATAAAAGATTTCATAGCAAATCAAAACACATAAAGATCAAGTATCACTTTGTGAGAGAACTAGTTGCACGTCAAGAAGTTAATATATAATACATATCTACGTAAGACATGGTAGCAAATCCGCTTATAATACCAGTCATCGGAAACAATTTTGTAAAGCATATTAGATCATAAGGACTTTTTAGGATATGAATTTGTCACCTTCTTTTTATCATGTAAAGAACATGATTATGTCTTGGTTTAATAAAAGTTTTATGGATGTTTACAATGCACGAGTGCAAGAATTTAAAATACTTGTTGTTATCAAACATGTCAGACAAAAACAACACCTACTCATATGGGTGTTTATCCTTACTGCTTCATGGATGATGCAAATAAGGATGGAATTTTTTTTGCAACAAACAACAGCTTGTTCCAATAAATATAAGTCGTCTTGCTAAAAACTATGAAAGACTATTTCATAAAAGTAGCAAGATTAAAAGATGCATACATATGCCTTAATGGATTAAGTGTTATCCATAAGGCAAGATTTAAACGGTTACCTTGACTTCATTCTGTCTTCATAACCGAATGGTGTCCTAATGGTTTGGACTAAAGTTAAATGTTTTGGTACATTATAACTTATACTTTTGTATGGTGTTAAATTAATTGATCAGTGTATCAAATTAAATGACATGTGCTTCTTTCAAAAGAAGAAAACATCATAGCACATATTAAGTCATGCATTTGCTTTCGCTACCACCAAGATGGAAAAGATGTGATCTTAGCTTTTCCTAGCATGAGACTTACTTCGTGAAATAAGGTTTTCTCGAAATTGATCTATCCTCAAGACATTTAACTATTTCTAGAAACACAATTTAATGTGGCTACCTTGAAAGGATACCATTAAGAGCTATGTAAAAATTCAGCCTGACAAGACAACCAGACAAGCGAGTTAAATTGTGAAGAAAAGAAAGGATACAGTAGGAAGGGAAGATTTTCTTGTATTCACATTTAATGTTTCTATCTTTCACCATCATGGTGATTATTTATTGGTACATAATTGTGATAATAGATAAAGATCAAAGAATGTATAGTGGATGTGAAAAGAAAATCTAGGATAAGGCATACAATAACGGTATTTATTCGAGACGCATATATATCCCTAACATGTATATAAAATCCTATATTTCAATGAGAGATTATATATCCCTAATAGGTGTATAATAAGTAGCTCTCAACTGTATACTGGTCGCATAAACTATTTGCAACAAGAAGAACAAAGATAAGATAATGAAATGTATTATATTACGTGTGAGTGGGAGATGTAGGAATTATATCAGGTTTAGAATTGTACTCATAACTGTGATAAGAGAATAAATACAATTCAAATAGAGATATGATTATCTCAGGTAATTAGGATTTATCCTCATTAAGAGTTTGATTTTGATTGGGATTATCTCACTCACTTGCTACATCTTTTTTCTCTTATGGTTTTTTTTTTTTTTTTTTTGAAATAAACAAATGTAAAGAACTATCTTCTCTCCCTATTGCATTTTCCCCCCTTTATTTTGCCCAAATCAGCAGATGTTACCTGTCGGTCTACCACCTTGATTGTCTATCGGTTACCATCTATTTGTGCCCCCAATTTCAGGGTCCTGCCTCTGCTACTAGATTTCAAGAGTAAAAGAGGTTACCTTAAGATGCGGCGTCGTACTAAATTAAATCTATATATATTGTAAAACAAGGTTTAAGGGGGTTCTTTCTCTTCTTCTAAAATCTTCCCATTGGTAGTTATCTTTTTTCTTAGCATTTTAAATTTTCAATTCCAATTATATAATATAATAATATTTATGCATCCTCTCTTTATAACCAATTAATTCATTTATGAAAAATACATTAAATTCATAATGGTGGTTACAAAGTTCCAAACATTTTGTAACTTACCTCTTTAATATAATTTTGTAACTTACTTTGAAATTTTCAATATAAAAAGGAGCTTGATGCTATCATTTTTGCACATACCAAAAAGCTATCTTCTTCTCTTCAAACATTTTGCTTCTCTAAGTTTTCTAGGTAACTGTAATTTTGTTGTTTCGATATAATTTGATTCGTTTTTTGTTTTATTTCTAGAGAAGATATTTGTTTGTAGATGTTGTTTTCCATTTATTTAATATCTTTAGTTGTTGTTTGGATTTATCTCACTAGCTCTCAATATATATACTTTTTTTTTTAAGCATTTAAGTTTTTATACAAGTATTATGTTGATGAATTGATTTCATCAAAAAAGCCATTCTAATATTTCACTACCATGCAAAAAAAATTTTAATACAAAAGATGAGATTCTAAGTCTGGATCCATTTTGTTTTTTTAATATTTTTATACATTTGTTGGAATCTATTTAATAGTTATAGAAGAAAAATTTAATATCAAAGCTAAAAGAAGACAAATTTCTTTAATTCTATCAAATGCACAAATAATTTTATATCTTGAGATGAGAGGTTCAATAAATTGAACTATTTTCTCTTTGTTACTTATTTATTTTTTAACAACATATAGTTAAATATTTGATTTTAAAAATAAAGATATAAGTTACAAATAATTTGTGTATCTTTTACATTGCATATTTCATGTCTTTGAATTTTTTTTATTATACTCATTGGTATTTCTTTATACATCTATTTGTATTTTTCTCAATTTTTTTTTTTTTACTATTAGTTTAGTATCTTTTAATGTATTCATTAATTTTTAATTTTGTTTGGTGAATCATTAGTTTTTAGTTGACATAAGAATATATAAGTATATATACTCAAATTATTTACATCTCTCCTATGTGTCATTTTCCTTATAGTATTATAAATTTTTTTTTATTAATTCTTAAATACTTGAGAATTTTTAATTAAATTTCAAGGTTCTTAATTTTAGTTTTTATGGTAAATTCTTAATTTTAACCCTTAGACATGCATTCATAGAATTTAAATTCTCATTCAGGCACTCTTTTAATATTTTATAACGGCTACTTTAATTCTATAATAAGTCATTAATATTTTGAGTTTCAACTTTTGACTAATAAATTAGTTTTAGTTTTTTACCTCATTATTTTTAAAATTAATTCATTGTCTCTTTTTAATACATTAATTCATCTCTTACCAATACTTTTGTCAATTGAAAATTTTAGTTAGTCAAATTTTATTTCTTTCACTTTTAATCAAGATTGCCACTTAGAAAATTTGTAGAATTATATATTGGATTTAGAAAAATGTTCAATCTATCTTTTTACTACTTATGTGAATATCTTGTGTAATGGAACAAAACTAAGCATTTTTTCGATAAATTATCATTCAAGAAGCCATAACTAATAAATTAATAAATATATTTATTATCTCTTTATAACTAATAAATTAATTCATTTCGCACAAACTAAAAAACTATCTATTTCTCTTAAAACCTTTTGTGTTTCTCTACATTTTATGGTTAATTGTAGTTCTGCTGTTTTAATGCTTTAATCTAAAGTGCATAATTTTGAAGCTCGTCGTGTTAACCTTGGAGAGTGACAGGCATTGTGATTTGCACCTTTATCATGCTGAGAATTCATTTTTGCACGTGGAATTTCAAAGTTCCTATCTTTCTCTTTTATAACCATTGTAATAATTTATCTAATATGTACTACATAAAAGAGTTATAATAGTGTGTTTTAATATATTTGTTGATTATACTTTTACACATAAATATATATTTTTTCAATGTAGCTTTTTGAGTTTATATATATATATATATATATATATATATATATATATATATATATATATATATATATATATATATATATAGGTCTAAAAGAAATTATGTTTAATTTACTATATATGAAAGAAAAAGGAAAAAAAATATGTTACATGGGCATATCTTATTTTTAAATTTCCACTACTTGAAAATTTGTGATATATGATAGATAATATATTAAATAGTATACATCTAATTTATATATATATATATATATATATATATATATATATATATATATTATAGTAGCTAAGTTCAAATGTTATAATACCTCTTAAATTTAATACAAAAAATTATTTAATCGAATTTAAATATATTAATGAAAGTAAAAAAAAAAAATAATGGTTTATAAACAATGTTAACCTACGGGTTGTAGCTCAGTTGACAATGCAAACTAGATTTTTAGAAGGAGACTCAGGGAAGGATGATGAGCCTTTATTATGACTAAACCCCAACAAGAAAATTTCAATAAAAATAGCTATGATTTATAAATAAATAAACCAACATCAATATCATTTAAAAAATTTGAATATTTAATTAAAACTAATAAAAATAAATATTTATATTTCAGTAAATTTGTTCGGTGATCATACTAAATTACAAAAAATACTCATAATCATTTTTAAAAGGGTTAATACACCTGGAGGTCTCTATACTTGACCCAAACTACCTATTGTCCTTGTGAACATAGAGGTTGTCCATTTAGCCATTTCAAGTTAACAAAATCAACTCACATAACACCCTCCATCTGATTTTATCAATTTAGGCTAAGAGAGTATTATATAATGTCTGCCACATGTCTAAAATATTTTTAGAACTATTTTATTGTATAATTTACCAAATAAAAATGTGACAGGTGGCATACTAACTTAAATATTTTGAACAACTCAAAGACCCATTCATATCTTTGACCCAACTCGCCCATCTCTTCTCAATTAACCCACCCTAACCTGCAGTCCTCGGCCACAGAAAGCCTAACCATCATTCTTCTCTAATCACCGCCACCAACTTCATTCCTCTCCGATCATCACCACCACACTTTCTTTTCTCTTCACAAAATCAAAATTGATACCCAATTCAATACATAACATTCAATTTCCCAAAATCATGGCATGAATTGTTATTTATATTGATTACAAATTCAAGCACTGTTGAAAAAGAGAAATAAAAAACTCATTAAGAAAAGAGAAAGAAAAAAACAATTAAGCTTGATACAAACATAATTGAAAAAGTAAATAAAATTCATTACCAATTAACTATCAGCATAACTTAAATCCAAGAAACTCCAAGCTAATCCAACAATAATGAAACCCAATTAATATAATATTAAACCAAAGTTAAAAATGACAAAAAAAAATCTCTAAAGATAAAGATCATATCATAAGAGTAAAAAGAGAAACATGTAAGGATGAGAAAAGAGGTATCAAAGAGATGTTGCCAAAATGAAACACAAAAACATAGCTGAAGACAAAAATAAAATATGAAAGAAAGACAAGAAATGAACCTGAAAAGTTGAGCAAGAAAGAAGCGAACATGAAATTTGAAGTTGATAAAGAACGGTTTGAAAGAAGAACAGAGGTGGTAGTTGTGATTAAAGATGAACGGAGGTGCCGACGGTGATCAGAGAAGAATCATAGTTTTGGTGGTGGAGGACTAGAATTAATTAAGAAGAGATGGGCGGGTAGGGTCAAAGATATGGGTAAGTCTTAGAGTTGTTCAAAAGGTTTCAGTTAGTATGTCACATGTCATATTTTTAGTGGTTGTTAAGATTGCTCACGCGTGTTATTTTTCTTTTGATTCACGCATCTACCCATGTTAGATGGAGTGGATTACGTGGATCAATTTTGTCAACTTAAGGGGCCTAAGTGGATAACCTTTAATTTAAGAGGGACAATAGACAATTTGAGCCAAGTACAGGGTGCTCCAAATGTATTAAGTTTTCTAAAATTTTTGATAAATAATATGTGATAAAAGAGGTAAAAAAAAAAAACTCTACCTAAAAACGAAAGATAAGTTTAGTATTTTTTAAATTACCTTTTCTATGAAATCATTTAAAATAATTCTCATATATAAAATCGATTAAAAAGGAAAACTACTTTATAAATCAAAATAAAAATTTTACGAACACTTTTAAAGTGATTCTTCGATTGAATTTAATTCATTAAATCTCCTTCAGTTTAGTATGAAATGTTTATGTCAATCTTTCTTGCTACGAATATATTATTTTCTCTTTTACAACTTCTTCAAAAGTGATATATAATTAATAATCTATTTTCATCAATTTCATATAGCTTATTTAGTATTTAATTTGCAAGGTGCATAGTATGTAAATCAGTTATTGTATAATATACTAATGCTTTTTTTTTTACTCTTACTTCCATTCATCTTTTTTATTTTCATTAGTTTATAGAATTTTTTACATAAACTGGCAATATTTTATTTCCAACAAATAAATAAATAATTTGCTTTAATTCAAACATTAATTCACCGTATAATAAGAGTTCAAGAAATCATTATTATTAGATGTTTTGATATTACGTTGTGGACAAACACATTATTACTCGAGAATAACAGTGTAATTTTGAATAGTAAAGCACAACTACTTTTTAATATATATATATATATATATATATATATATATTACTCGTAAAATTATTATAAATCTATTTAATACATCGAACAATTCATAATTTGATAGAAAGAAAAGAAAAAAAAAAACCAACCAACCGTTTAACGCGCAGACAAGAAGCAAGCTTCAGCTTCATCTCAAACAAGAGAAAATCACATGCGCAGCACGTGATTAGACGAGGAATGTGCGAGGACCAACTCTATAAGCTAACTCTGTAATATAGCTTGAAGAAAGATGAGGAAATGGCATTTTGCCGATTTTCTTCGTCTCCGTTAAATCCTCTCACTCTTTCAAATTCCACTTCATCCTTCTTAAATTACCCCTATAATTTGTCCAAATTCACCACTTTGCCACCACTCGCATCCCGTATTCCTCCAATTAATTGCTTATCTTCATTTTCATCTTCATCATCATCTATGGAATCTCCCCCGCAAGGTTACAGAAAAAATGTGGGAATCTGCCTCATCAATCCATCTAAAAAGGTTAGTTTTCATGGAAATTTTTATGTCTACATTTCTCCAGCATGAGATTTTATTTATATGAATTTTGCAGATATTTGCTGCTTCAAGGCTAGATATTCCCGATGCTTGGCAAATGCCTCAGGTGATTTTTAAACTATCTTTGT
This sequence comes from Euphorbia tirucalli, assembly GCA_039660915.1. Taxonomy (NCBI): domain Eukaryota; kingdom Viridiplantae; phylum Streptophyta; class Magnoliopsida; order Malpighiales; family Euphorbiaceae; genus Euphorbia; species Euphorbia tirucalli. The sequence continues at coordinate 24,988,382 of CM077633.1, forward strand.
AGTTTTTTTCTATTGGCTTGTTTTTCAAATCCTGCTTTTTTTTTTTTTTTTGCTCTAATCTTGATTGCTGAATCCTTGTTGCTAAGGATCAGTATGGGTTAGTATGATCAACTAGACTAAATACCATTTCTTTTAGTTATTGACAAGTTTGGAGGAAATGTAGTATACAATTCAATGCTTAAACATATGTTGATTTATTCATAGGGAATTATATACTAAGTCTTGGGAATCATTTATCCGTCACATTTTTATTTTTTTAATTTCTAACTATTAAACAGTTGATGTTTCATTTTTATGGAAGTGATTTTCTAATTTTTTTTCTTTCTTGGGGGTAATAGTTTTTTCTTTTTTTTTTTTTTTTCCTCTTTTTTTTTGTTAAGAAAACCAAAGAACTTTTGTAAAACAGCTGAATGTAACAGGGTTCATTGAGAACCAAATGGTTCCTATGCATCAGTTTTTTTATTTTTTTATTTTTTGATTAGAGGAAATATCCCTCATTACTCCCTCTTTATCAGGAACACTATTAGAAAAAAAAAAAAAAAAGAATTGTTTCTCTCTATTCAAACCCAATAAACAGCGGCAGCCAACACAGACTAACACAACTCAGAAAGCTTTTGCCAATAGCTTTCTTCAAAATTGAAGTTCTTTTTTCTTTTTTCTTTCTTTCTTTTGGAGGGTGAAGATCATGTTGGAGAACGTACAGCAAAATGCCATATCTGTTTCCTAGTGGTTTTGTTAATTTTATAAGCAACTTACAAGTCAACAATACCTGCATGTTCGGATTTAAGCTAAAAACTTACAAGGACATCACCAGTGCTTGCTTATTCATTTTAAGAGATGTAGAGCTTGAATGAAGCCTGCTTATGCTGCTTACCTTTGGTTTTATAGTATAAGATTGTTATACTATTTGGCTTCATGTTTTCTCTCCAGAAGTTCTACTTCACTAACAATGCTTTGTGCAATGATGTGAAACAGGGAGGCATAGATGAGCATGAAGATCCCAAAACTGCAGCCATTAGGGAACTAAAAGAAGAGACAGGAATTAGCTCAGCAGAAGTTCTTGCTGAGGTTTGGCTTTATACTGCCCCTTCTATTGTTTCGTTTTCTGATTACATTCATTAAACTCTGTTTCCAAGGGAAAGAGTAAGGGACGAGCTTGAGGGTGTAATAAAGACGTCCATTGTATGGGAAAGTGATCTTCCATTTCTTGCATAACACTATATTTTGTGATTAGTTCTGATCAAAACTCTCTAGCACACAAATTGACCATGCATCCTACTCGCTATTGTAATGCATTTTAATATAAAAATAGCTGGAGTAAGTTGCCATGAATTTCTTTTTTCCCCTTCCTAATGAATCTACATTTTCATTCACACACTTCCCTTCTAAGCTAATTGTGGTGAACTCTATATCCTGTAAGAAAGGAACTTGATCCAAATTTTCAAATATCCTTGTTTTGTGACTTAAAGTTTTTGATGAATACGACTAGAATTATTTTCTTTGCTTTTTGTGCCAACATCCAAGCTATTTCTATTGCATCAGCCTTTTCTACAAATCCAACTAAGTTGACTCATTAAACTGCAGTTTGATATGCTTCCTTTGTTCACCTTTTCCTTAGCTTTACTGGTTGCAGACTTGCAGCATATATTGACTCCTTACAGGAGCACACAAAGCAAGGCTTCCTTGTGCCAATTCTTTACGTGATCTAATCTGATACAATACGATTTTATCATCATAAGAGAGAATTAGCCTTCTGTTGTAATCTGAACTGTGGAAAAAAACTGTATTCAACTCAACTTCTTTAGCTCTTGTTCCAGATCCATGTTTGACTACTAGATTATCGTATCCAATTCCTAATTTCGATGGATAGAAGTCTATAATTATTTACCCTGGTCAATTTGCAGGCACCTAATTGGTTGACGTATGACTTTCCACCAGATGTTAGAGAAAAGCTTAAAATTCAGTGGGGATCTGATTGGAAAGGTCAAGCACAGAAGTGGTGAGTGTATAGTAACCCATATGTAGTGATGCACTGATGCATGATGCGTACAATCTTGGATTGAGATCTGAGCTAGGCTTGAAATACTCGTAGGTTGGTGTTTCACCAAACACAAATTTAATCTCCTAAACTTTACATGTTTGTGTTATTGAGCCTTTCACCTTCAACTTTGTTCTATTATGCTCTTTAAATTGAAACCCTCAACTTTATTGCTGTTCTATTGAACCCCTGAACTTTTGTTCTATTATCCCTAAACTTTATAATTTAAACTTAAATGCTCAATTCCTTTTCTTTCTAAACAACTCTCTCATGCGTCTTTTATGATGCATGCAAGTTATTTGGGTTAAAAATGGCTCAATCAGTTTCCATTCTAAAGTCCAGAACCTTAATATTACAAAGTTGCAGCTGAGTGGCTCAACAGTATAAACACATGAAATTGAGGAGCTTAAAAATTTTTTGCTTCGTTTTTTCAGTCGTGTTTTTCACAATAGTATTGTCTCATTCTACATTGAGCTTTTTTTATTGAATATACACTCGCAACGGCAGGTATCTTCTTAAATTCACTGGGAAGGAAGACGAGATTAATCTTTTGGGTGATGGCACTGAAAAACCCGAATTTGGTGAGTGGTCATGGATGTCACCGGAACAAATAATTGACCATGTGAGTGGATTATATTAGCACAATTTTTTAACTGTTGGGTATGAAAGAATTTTTGTTGGTCGGATCTAACATGAATAATTAGTGAATAATGCAATATTGTTTATGTTCCAAACATTGACTTGAAAAAAAAAAAGATGTAAAGAAAAATTCTACACTTAAACAAAGAATCATGTAAGATTTAGTCAGTTTCTACAGTCAAATATATAAGTTAGGAGGGTACGAGTATTACGTTTTATGGCCAACGTTCCCTGGTTATGGTTATATATTAATTTGGCATTCTATAATCAAATTTATCTTTCTTTTTTTTATTCCATTTTCCCCACATTTTGTTGCAGGCTGTCGAATTCAAGAAACCTGTTTACAAGGAGGTTTTGAAAGCTTTTGCTCCTCATCTTGAATAGAGGTAGAAGAAAAGATTTTTGACCGCATGTATTTCCTTGGTGTTGTGAACTTAAAAGAGCTGTGCATTCGGGGTTACCGCTCCTGGATGCACATTTAATATTTTTAGTTGGAAAAGTTGAGACTTGTGATAACTTTTAAAAAATGTAATCCTTCTGTCTAATTAAAATGAAACCATATTCCAACATCATCTGATGAGATATTTATGATTTTCAAATACATGTAATACATCTATCAATGAAATTGAGATGCTAGGAATTAGAATTATTTGAATTGAAATTTTGCTAATTATGGATTGTCAAACTTGTTGCTCTTATGTGTACCTAGGCGCCTTCTTTCTTTTAACACTCTTTAACAAGTGTCAATGACAACTGTGAAGTAGAATTTTTATGTTGAGAGTAGCATTGCTTCCTAAAAATAATTAGGTAGCTAATAAGTTCATTCCAAGTACATACTATTAGAATGGTCCGGGTGTAGACTTGATAAATGAGAAATTGGTATATTAGCAGTGGCTGATAATATATGGCAGAGCGGCAATGGATTGGGTTGTCGACGGACTTATTGCTAGGCCTTTATCGAGTAGGATATGTCCAGGTAATATACTAATGTGGCCTCATCAGTAAAATGGCAAGTTGATGCAAAATTCGTGTGAGTTCTATTGTGCACATATGAAGCAAACTTGTAAAGAATTACCTTCCTGTTCTTATGTTTACTTCTTGATCTACTCTTGCTGCAACTTTGCTATGAATGAATGCCTTTGTAATCAATCTGATCGAACCATCACTCAGGGTCGTCAGTTGATTCCTTGCACTGAATGCATATGTTGTCATTTTACAAGTTAACAGCTGCATGCCCTTAGAAATGAATTTTAGCTTTTAGAATTTAGTTATTCTGTAGCTATACACGAAGAACTATTTCCAGAAGTTCTTAGCCTAGACGTTACAGTTCATTTGTTTAAGATGTTCTGATAATTACTTTTCAACTTTATTTTTTTTCTCAAAGGCTGATTTTACAATTTTTATGAATTGTTTGCAAATTAAATTATCTTTGCTTCCATGAATGTGTAAAATTGAGATTATTGAGCTAATCTAATATGCAAACTTTATTGCATATTGTAGAAAAATCAAGCAAATTGGATTAGGAATTCCGTCCTGGCAAATATGGATCATACAAGATTAAGGCTAATCAGTTTTCTTGATGGAACAAAAACATTCTTACTAGTAATTAACAACTTGCTTGATTAGAGCAGTTGATAATTCAAAAAGCATCAATTTATTCTAAAATGAATTTTTAAGTATCAATTTAGTGCACATCATGAATTTTAAAGTCAAATTAGTCCAAAATAACATAAATCAGCATGAAATTCCAAATTCAAAAGCCAAATGAAGGCTCAAAGCAAATCGTCCCATGGAGCCAACTTGAAAGGTCAAATTAACCCTTCATCCAACTTTCACATGTAATAACAAGCTTCATTCTCAACATCTCTTTCCTTCTGTACACCTCCTACAGTGTAGAAATTATTACAAAATTTGAAAGAATGAACAGCATTGAGCAGTTGCTAAACCGATCAAATTTAACTAGGAACTGTCTACCAAAATTTGTCAACGAGTGATGAAATTGCACAATTGATGCATTGCTCGTTATTTTGAACCAAATGGAACTCCACCGTCGAGTAATTACACTTTTCAATCTCTGTTGCTAGATAGAAAATTCCAATCTACATTGGCAATATTTACTATCAACTCCTACAACATTTTATCAAGTATATGTTGTATATGGTCTGCAACAATACCTGCAACGACTTGAGGAGAAAATCTACTAATCATGTCGTTCCTAGCATTCCTCCCTTTTGCCTTAGCCTCATCAATATTACTCATCACATGCCTCATCAGAAATCGAAGTTTATCGACGGATGGTTCAGCCCAGAGATGCCCTTTAAAAGGCCCTTCCATGACTTCAGTCATTTTATCCACAGGCAATGTATAGCTATTATCTGCAGTCAGATACTCCGTTGGCCCAGACCAATTTGTTGCAATGACAGGTAAAGACATGGCCATAGCCTCTACAATAGGCCTCCCCCACCCTTCCCCTCTCGACGGAAGAACAAACGCATCAGCTGCCTTGTACAACTTTGGCAAATCGGATTGAGCTATATGAGCATCAATCAAGTAAATATTTGCTCGATTATTATCTTGTTCTGAATGGTAATCCTTCACAAACTCCACAATCTTGTTCCCGAAATCATTATCAGAGTGATAGGGATTTGTTAACAGATACAAAGCAACTCGATCGGTACTAGAGAACTCTTTCAAATATGCTTTCAGCAACACATCCCATCCTTTTCTATACTCCCATTTAAAAACACTAAGGAATACAAACTCCTTTTCCGAATTCAAACCCTGATTTCTCTCACCTATTACCAAATTGGCTACCGATGCAAGATCTAATGCAGTATGATTTGATGGATCAAAGAACTCAACATCAATAGGTTGGACAATTTTCACAACCTTAGACTGATCAACCCCACTTTTTACAAATGTTGATACATGAAAATCAGTTGGAACCCAAACAGAATCCATTCGATTACATCGACTTACATGTACAGGATTGACTCTATCTGTCTCAAACATTGTTCTGCCAATCACAAACCTAAAACCTCTATAACCAGTAGGTGGACAAGGAAGGGTTTCAAACAAAGGTGGATACCAAGCACCCGGTTCGCTATGACACAAGACAATAGTCTCATTCATTCTGCATTGCGTTTGGTGAAGTTTCATGGCTAAAATCTTCATATCATCAGGCAAGCCCTCCCAAAATTCCAAGGATTCAAGATCACCATGATGCTCGATTTTTAACCTAAAATTTGGTACTTTGGTGTGTTGATTCAGAGCTAAAATGTAAGACCAAGCTTCAGAGCTGTACCCACCACCTGAAAGAATGGGGGCCATCCAGAAAAGACAAGGGGAGGGGAAAGAATAGGAATTGGAAATGGAAATGGGTGTTAGGGTGGGATTTTGAAAAAATCCTAGAAATTTGTGAAAACTGGTAGGGTATGATGTAAGAAGTGATTTTAGGTAGTGAATTTTGATGTAGTTAGTATTGAAGAAACTAAATGAGATTGCTAACAAGAGAATTAATACAGAAGATAAGTAAAACAAAATGCGTTTTGATTTTGGGGTTGAATTTGGTGTTTGATTGCGTTGGTGTCGATGGTAATCCATTTTGAAACAGAATCAACCTACAAATGAATTTAAGAATTCAAGAACAGAGAGATAGAGGAGGAAAGATTACCATTGCACAGTTGAAGTAAAAACGCAGGCCGCCTTCAAACATTTAAAACTGGTTGAATATCGGAATCCATTGATGAGAATTGAGATGTTCTTTACCTACAGTCATATCGCTATGAAATCTTTTTTTTTTTCTTTTTTTTTTTTTTTTCTATTTATCTATTACTACTTAATAGCGAGGGATTATTATTAAAAAAATTTTTATAATAAAATGTGTATTATTTCAACAACAGAAGCAGAAACGGAAAATATATCTATTATAATCCAGACCAAAGTCAGATAATAAATTCTACAAACAGCAAAAAAAGACTATAAGGATAAAAAATAAATTTACAAAGGGTAGAAAAAAAAAAAAAAAAACTAAGACCATAAAATGTAATTTGAAGAAAATCCAGTCATTGTCTATCGATCCACCATTACAGAATAGCAATTACAACAGAATTTCCAACGTTGTAATCCTTCCAAGTAAATAGATCTAAAAAGATCGTTTTAATAAAATGCACTAACAATAACCGAAAGTCTTTAACAGAAAAAAATGCTTTCGCTCGTTGTGCTAAACTTAAAAGGATGTAAACTAAGTAGACAATGAAATAAAGATGTTGATCCAACAATTATAAATTAATTTTTAACTGAGAATTTTCAATCAAATCACTCAAAACGAAACAAAAACGCGAAACGACAAAGATGAGAAAGAATATGAATATCCTCCTCAAAAATTAAAATTTTAAAGGTGTTTTCTTTTGAGAGAGAGGAGAGGGTAGCTAGGGTTCATTATAGAAATACAAATAATGAGAAAGAAAAGTAGATTTCGGGGGTGGTATTCAATTTAGGGGTGAGCAAAACCAAACCAATGTCCAAAAACCGAAAATCCAAACCGAACCGAACCGAACCGAAGTCCAAACTTAAACCGAACCGAACCGATCCATTTCATAGTTTGGTTCGGTTTGGTTTTAAATTATGAAGAAGTTTGGATTTCGGTTTGGTTCGGTTCGGTTCAAAACCGAAAAAACCAAAAAACCGAATAATTGGCAAAATATTAAAATTAATTATAAAATTAATATATAATAATTGTAGAGAATTTTAGACATTATATTCTTTTATAGTTTTATATTGTTATTTTTTTATGCTAATTTATAATTGTTAAAACTTGAGAGTTAAAAAAAAAAAAGAAAGGAATTTTAGTATTTTATTGTGATGTTATAGTATTATTTAGTATTACTATTTTTTTAAGTTAATTTTTTGTATTTCTTTTTTCCAAAAACAAACTACTTATATAAAATTTTTATTTTGATTTTTTTTTTAAAAAAAGTTGATGTTTTTGGTTCGAGCTAGTCCAAACCGAACCGAACCGAACTAGTTTGGTTTGGACCGAACCGAACCAAAATTTAGTTTCGATCGAATTGGTTTATAAAATACAGTGTTTTTTGGATCGATTTTTTTGGTTCGGTTCGGTTTTTGAAAAACCGAACTGGTGTCTAAAAACCAAAAATCCAAACCGAACCAAATCGATCCATTTTAAAGTTTGGTTTGGTTTTAAGTCGTTAATAAGCTTGGGCTTTGGTTCGGTTCGGTTTGGTTTGGTTCGGTTCAAAACCGAAAAAACCAAAAAACCGAATAATTGGTAAAACACTAAAATTAATTATAAAATTAATATACTAATCGTAGAGAATTTTAGACATTATATTCCTTTATTGTTTTATATTGTGATTTTTGGATGCTAATTTATAATTGTTAAAACTTGAGAATTGAAAAAAAAAAAAAGTAGAGAATTTTAGTATTTTACTAGCCTAATACCCGTGTCATGCATGAAATATTTTACTTCAAATGTAAAAGATAAAATTTAATTTTAACTCTTTATTTATTTATATATATTTTTATTTTTATATCGATTATATTAAATTTTTAAGAGGTATGTAATGTATTTTATGTTTCTAAATATATTTAACATAATAGAAAACTTAATATGTCAAAAATAAATGTATGTAAAATTTTACATATTTTTTATTATATTGATGTAATTAACTATAAATTATTAAAAACTTCTTTAAATACTACATTTTGAGTACAATCACATGTTTTGTATTCATTGTCGCAAATAAGAATTTTCAATCCAGTCTTGCTTTTAACTCTGGATACTGCAACAAACAGTTGACCATGACTGAAAACAAGGCAAGGATGATATAAATCGACATGTGAGAGTGATTGTTCTTGGCTTTTATTTATTGTCATGGCAAAACAAACAGTCAAAGGATATTGTCTTCTTTGAAATTTGAATGGCAACTTGATTTCTGATGGAGTTAATATGACTTAAATATGAAATATTAAGAAAGTAAAAAGTACTGAACTTGAATAAAAGCAGAAACCGACATTAAATACTATACACAGTAAAGTATCCAGGTTTTTTAATTAATATATCTATTTTGATTTTGTCTCCGCAATGCTTCATCCATTTATAAATTTGATCACAATATTATTATGAATTGACATAAACTTATGTAACACTATAAACTTTATGTAAATACAATTTGGTACAATAAACTTATTTAACACGATAATTTAGAAGCATTAAACTAAATAGAAATATGTTTAAAAAATAACCCACTTCTCATCACTCAATGTAAAATTGACTCTCTTCGTTGATTTTCCATCCCTATTTTTCTCTACAATTTCTCCAATATACGTTACCTCTCCAATCACATCTTCAATAACACATCATTAACCAAATATATATTAATGACATAAATAATTTTGAAAAAGAATAAATTAAATTAATTTACTACTTGATGACAAACTCACCAACTAAATAATTGGCATCTACGGAATCATATATGATATCACTAACAGGAGTGAAAACGAAAAAATCTTTCGTAATAGTATCACAAATAGCATCATTAGCTGCAACTGTTTTTGAGAAAAAACCAACTTATATGCATGAGTTGTCGCCTTATAAGCTCCTGCATTTAAATTTACATTAAAGTTTTCAATAACACATATCTTGTTGTCCTCCAATTTGCTTTGTAGTTTGGTTTTGAGATTTTCAGGCATAATTGCCTCTATAGTTGTATCCTATATACAAAAAAAAAAAAAAAAATGTTAATAAACGTGTGCAAAGTACACCTGCGATATTATTTGTAAAAAAAAATCACTTTTTTCATCAACAAAATGAATCAAGTTGGAATTTGAAATGAGAAAAGAATATGAATTAGTATTAAAAAACATTCCATACCTTCTCATCAAGGAGAATCATGTGTATATTTGTACATCCCTCACGATAGAAATGAGGCTCTTTCCAAGTCTTCATGACCCTCGTTCTTATTTCCAATCATCTTTAGCTTTTGTTATCTCGTTAAGCTCAACACAACGTTTCACCATATTTGAATCTACAATTAGAATATGTCAATCAAAGTAGCTATTGGGAACTAATTAATAACTAATCTATTATAAAGGCATTCTACGAACAAAAGTTACAAATAGATTACTTACATGAAGATAAATTAGATGCTTAGAATGTCAATTGAAAATTATGTAGTCATTCGCTATTCACATGGTTAAATAGTACTTGGATATATATGATATAAGGTAAGAAAAATATATAGGAAATTTTGAAAATTATAATATTTATTTAAGTATATTTCGGAAATACAATAAATGGGATGCAAAATGTTTAGGAAATAGACTAAATGGGAAGCTTATAGACTAAATGATTTATTTATAGACTAAATAGACTAAGTAAATATATCTAATTAGCTAATTAAGAGAGATGGAAAGGAGAAATGGAGGTTGATCACCGGTGGCTAAAAGATCAATAGAGAATCTTAACAAATTAATTACAATTATAAAATGGTTATTTGGCTTGAAAAAAAAAATCCAGAGCAATAACAGTACAAAAAGTTACTTTATTATTTTAAGTGTTTTTGTTTACGTTAATTGGAAAATTGTTGCATCTTTGATAATGTTTTTTCTTATGTAGTACTCTAATTACATTTAAAATGTATCGGTTTATTTTACCATGCTTTCTTAATTAATTATTAAATTTAAGAATTTATTACTTCATTGTTTCTTCTAAATGGGAAGCAAAATGTTTAGGAAATAGACTAAATGGAAAGCTTATATTTTGTAACTAGGAATCTATTTCGAAAATGGGAAGCTTATAGACTAAATAGACTAAGTAAATGTATCTAATTAGCTAATTAGGAGAGATGGAAAGGAGAGATGGAGGTTGATTACGGGTGGTTAAAAGATCATTAAATTTTCATCATATGGTCTTCTTTTACATTTAGCTAACTATGAATAAACAATTATTATAGAGCAAATTAGCAGAGCAAGTATTCACATACTTCTGCTTTTGTTTGTTTTTTTTTTTTTTTTTTTTTTTTTTTTTTTTTTTTATAATTAACCAAATTTGTAGTGGCATACACGGATATTATTAATAATTTTTTTATTTTTTTATAATTAAAAATTTGGAAAAAATTAAGAGAACGCTACATGTCCAAGCGTATTTTCTTTTATATTATATATAGATAAGATAAGATGATATAGATAGAGTTAAAATAGACAATAAACTTTCTATAACAAGAAAGGAAAAAGTAAAAAAAAAAAAAGAAAAAAAAAAAAAAGAAAATTAAATTAAAAGAACTTGACCCAATCATCTCTAGGTATTTATTTTTTGTAAAGATAATTTCTAATAAATAGATAAGAAAAATATTAGCAATATGTAAAGTATTATTTTTAATTTTTTTAAATTAAAATTTCTAGAAAATATAAGGAATTGACACGTAGCCTAAATGTCTACACCTTTATGTAGATATAGATTCTAAAATTGGAAAATTTGTCTCAATTTTCTCTAAATATTTATGTTCTATAATGATAATTAGGAATAAATAAATAGGAGAAATTTTAGTAATATGTAAAAGATTATTTTTTATTTTAACAAATAAATATTTAGAAAATCTACGGAATTGATATGTGTCCCAAGTGTTTATTACATAAATGATATAGATAGAGCTAAGATACAAAATAAACTTTTTATAACAAAAAAAGGAAAAAGTAAGCTAAATAGGAAAAAATAATAAAAATTCTAAAATATGATAATTTGCCTCAATCATCTCTAGGTATTCATTTTTGGTAAAAATAATTAGATATAAATGGATAGAAGAAATTTTAGTAATATGTAGTAGATTATTTTTTATTTTAATAAATTAAAATTTTTAGAAAATCTAAGAAGTTGACACATGTCCTAAGTGTTTACTCCTTTATATTATATATAGATTATGTGATTTTTGGATGCTAATTTATAATTGTTAAAACTTGAGAGTTGAAAAAAAAAAGTAGAGAATTTTAGTATTTTATTATGATGTAATAGTATTATTTAGTATTACTATTTTTTAAGTTAATTTTTTTGTATTTCTTTTTTTTTTTTAACAAATTACTTATATAAAATTTTTATTTTGATATTTTTTTTTAAGAAGTTGATGTTTTTGGTTCGACCTAGTTCGGTTTGGATAGAATCGAACCAAAATTTAATTTTGGATTGGATTGGTTTATAAAATACAATATTTTTTGGTTTGTTTTTTTTGGGTAACCGAGCCGGTCCATGCTCACCCCTATATTCAATTGAGACTTTTATACACTTTTTTCAAGTGAATGAATTTTATAGTCTTTGATGACTTTTAGTGACTTTTAATTACTTTTATAGAGTTTTTAAAAGTATTAATGACTTTCAAAAAGTTTATTCCATAGACTTTCATAAACTTTTAAAGACTTTTATATACTTATTAAAATACTAAAATATAATAATCTCTATATGTTTAATGATTATATACCAAAACATAAATACTACAAAAATCTACAAAAATAAAATATAAAATAATAACACAAAAATAGAATAGTAATGTTAATTAAAAAAAATTATAATTTAACTATAAAATTTCCAATCTTCATTATCATTCATGTGTTCAACATTATTCCACATGTAAGTAGCAATAATAGCTCTTCATTCATTAACATCATTTCTATATTTCTCTTGCGTTCTAACAAATGGTTCAGAATATTCTTCTTGGTTAATTAACATTGGTATAGATGAAAAAGTTTCACCATTTGGTTCAATTGAAAACTCAACTGATTAACATTCTTTTCTGAGAAAATTATGCATTTAAGTGTAAGCAATTTTATAAATGTGGAACAACCACATACCTGAGTAATGAAGTATCGAATAGAATTTGCAGAAATTCACCAAGAGAATATCCCATTCAAAAAAGTAGACTATCAGAGCATAAATTATAAAGGTAATCTATCTAAACAAAGTATAGAACCAGCTCAAACAATAAAAATCATCTCAAAACACACACTTATTCAAATTCCATCTCAAACCAATAAATTTTACCATAAAAAATGTTTAGGCCAGACTTAAGAGTTTATTTTCTTGCGGTTGATCAATTTCAAGGAGATTCAACAAAGAAAGCAAAGAATGGAGGAAGAGACTAGAAAATACCTCGTTAAAAAAAATGGCAGGCGGCTTAGAAAGGAGGAGCAGTGGAATAGAGTGGTGGTGGGAGGAGAGCAGCCAATCAGCGATGGGAAGAGGGGACTGAGTGGAGGTTTTTGGCAGTGATAGGATGGAGAAGAGAGAGGAGGTGGAGGAATAGTGGGGAGAGCAGCGAGAGGTAGTGAAGGAGGGAGGGTTATGAAAAATCACGATTGAAAGTGAAAATAAAAAGTCTTCCATCAAAATAAAAAGTCTTTTATCGATATGCATGACTTTTTTTAATTGTGTTTTGAGTTAAAAAATCATAAAAAAGTATATAAAAGTTATTGTCATCAATTGTTAATGACTTTTTGAATACAAGATTACTTTTATAGACTCTATAAAAGTCTTAATTGAATATCTGATGACTTTTAAAGACTCTATAAAAATCTTAATTGAATACCTGATGACTTTTAAAGAATCCTAAAAAGTCTTAATTGAATACCACTGGATTTTAAAAGTTTTTAGAAGTCTATAAAAGTTTTAATTAAATACACCCCTACTAGTTTTAAGTGATGACTAACTAGTTCATCAATTAAGGTTGGATTAATCCACAAATTATAGTTGTAATACATTTTACCCTCCCCATTCAAAATGGATAACATTTAAAGTTGTTCATTCTGGCCAATTTTGGCTATTAAAATGATTGATTTATGTTTAATTCTTTTTTTTTTTTGTCAATATCATGATTTAATTATAAATTGTTTTGCATTAATTACTAAGCATTGTTTTGCATTAATTACTAAGCATCTCTCTTAGGTTAAATAATATAAAATTTGAGAAAGTATTATCAAATGTGTATTAATCATATCAAACATCATATAAAATATAATAATGAACTGATTTTATGCAAATAATCTCTATATAAAACTATTGAATAAGTAATTAATTACATATTGTCATCAACCTATTGTTTAAAGCGTGAGTTATCATAATTTCACTGGTTTAGCACACAGATAACGTTAGGTATCAAACATATCATAAAATTTCTCCTAATCAACACATCAAAGTAATTGTTCTTAGATTTTGTTAACCGTCATGGCAAAAATAAATAACCAAAAATAGTTTTGGTTATTCAAAATTCGGAAGGTAATTTTATATCTAATCTAATTGAAGTAAATTAGGGAATAAAAACCTTATGTCCAATATTACTGCTGGGATTCTCCCGTTGTGAATAAAAAATTTAACCGCAGTGGAAGCAATTCTAATTTATACTCAAATCCAATAATAAGACCGATTGCTCAAATTAAAGAAGAAAAACAAGAATAGATTTAATCGGAAAGCAAGATAAACCCATACCTATTCCATCTCCGATTATGATTGATTCAAGTTCTTGCGTTTGCGCTAAAAACCTCCATGTTCACTCACACGGATGCCTTTAGAATCAGCTGGCGTGCTAGCACCGGAGCCGAAATTTTCCTTCTCCTTTCACTGCCTTGGCCGAAAAACCCCACAATTTTTCACGTTAAAGCATAATTTCTTTAATTAGATTTTCCATCAAGAAAAATCTAATATTTGAAATTCGAATTAACTTAAAATAAATCTACCTCATTTTAATTCCCACCTTAAAATAAATATGCCACATATTTATTAATCATAATCAAAAATTTAATAACCTAATTTAATATTTGATATGAATTTTATTTTATTGATTAATTTATCACACAATAATAAATTAACAATATAAATAAAATAAATCTCTTTTAAGATTTATATGACTGAGTCTTTACGATAAAACTCATAAATCCAAAATTTCCAAAATATATGACATGTATCTAATACATATCATATGGTCCGTGACAAACTCAATTAGATATCCTATGTGTGATCCTATAGGTCTTTCTTATGTTGGCAATGGGCCCAATACCTTAAGGCCCACAAACTACAAGTGGGTTCTAGCAAACCGTTACAGCTACCCAAATAAGATAGAAACATCAATCCTATCGATAATGTAAACTTTTAGTTAACTTATACTTCCTATGCTAGTGATATCGGTATCCTTCAAAAGGCATGACAATGTCACCCTCTTTAGTTGCATGGACATTCCTTGATTCAGAGTAGATTGAAAAACTCAAGTAACTAATCACCTGGTGATTACCTTACTTAGACATGGCCATGCTCTTCTCAATCTCACTCATGAAGTGGCCAATGATATCTACTCTCAATTAAGAGAAAGCCAAGTCCCATCACATCACTCACATCTCTAGCATGATCACTAGCATACCCAAGCGTACCCATACTTGGCACCCTATTAAAGGTCTGTTAGGCATACGTCAAAGTATGTGAGCTAGCATCTAGGTCTGTAGCGATATGAGGTCAAAGGATCCTATATAAGTACTACCAGAGAGCCACCTATGACATAGGTGTTGGATATGCCCTAGTCCTAAGGCATTGGTCTTTGTATTTGTATCATACATTTGTACTTTTATGTGAGATATATGTATTATACATATTGTGTCGTTAAATAAAGGTATCAATCTATTTATTATATATCTTGTGCTATGTTTTAAATAGAGTATCCAATGGACATATCCATATCCATGTTGTCAAGTGCGATGCACTTGGCAGTAAGACCATGGATAGGGAAAACGATATGACCATAAAGTCATCCGTAGTCTGTTCCAATCATAGGAATGAATAGAACTAAAGATTATAACTAACCTGGTTGAATGGCGGTGTCTTACCGGTCATTAAACATGGGATGTCAACCAGGTTAATAGGTACATGCAAAAGGGCATGGTACTGGATAGATCCACTAAACGAGAAATCCACCTGGTATAGTATCATAAATGATTCTCGTGTAGTACTTGTATAGATCCTTTGACCTGACCATATGATTGTGCTACATATGAAGTGGCATTCTTTGGTGTACGCCTAATGGGCTTATAAAAGGGTGCCAAGTATAGGTACGTTCGGGTATGTCAATGAACATGGCAGTGCTATAGACATGCAGATGGAAATGTCACTCAGTAGTCCACTGAGAAGATATCGCCAGCCTCTTAATTAATGCAACTGATAAGAGTATGGCCACACCTAAAACAAGTTGGAACTTATTTGTGAGCATCAGTTCATTTGGGATCAAGTAAATGTCTGGACACAAAAGTGGGTGATCAATCCATGCCTCTGTGTTGGACACAGATATCATTGACATGAGATATACAAGTTTAAACTACAGGGTTACGATTCCATTTTGACTACTATCTCCATCTTAATTGGGGGCTGCAGTGGCTTGCTAGAGCCTGCCTGTAGTCTGTGGACCATAGGCCCACTGCCAACATAAAGACGGGCCCACTTGATCGTACACATTGAACGTCTAAACTTAATTAAAGGATTTAGTGTGTACTTGGAGTATACACGACGAAGAGAGAGAGAGAGTCCATTAATTATATTATATAGATCAATTGGATTGATCAAAATAACATAATTAATATTTATTTAAGCTTTCTCATAATTAATTCAATGAATTAATTTATGAGATTATTTCCTAGGTGGAAATATCTTACATGTATAGGTTTACATATATTTTATTTTATGTGAGTCTAAATTAATACCTTGGTTAAATTAATAGGTCAAATTAATTTTAATTTAAATGTATGTAATATATTATATGGTATAATATATAAGCATACATGTTGAATTAAAGTTACATTTGAAATTAATTAAAACTAAGGGATTAAAATGGGCTTGGGCTTGAAAGATATAAAGCCCACATAGAATGGGATAGCATGGGCCGAAATTTATGGGTATGAAGGATGAGTCATTCTTTTGACTTAATGGTAGCAAAGTTGGACTTTGCTTTCTTTTGGACCAATGAGAAATTGATGAGTCATAAGAGAAAGCAAAATTGGATTTTGCTAATTATAAAACTCATCTTTATCTCATTTCTTTTGGTAAGAAAAATTTAGCCACATCTCCTCTCTTCTCTTCTTGAAAAATCGGATCCGTTAGCACAGGGTTAGTTCAATAGCAGTTCGTATACGTGACGGAGAAGGAAGTCTAGTTTGATTTCTACAGCCATCTCTTTAAGAGATTTTCGGGTGAGAATCTTACTTTCCTCTTATTTTTTTATTTTTATTTATTTTTATTTTGATTTCCACATCATTAGCTTCTGGGCACGGATTTGAGGAAATCAACACGTTCTTCTGCTTTTATCGGTTGATTTCCGGTGACAAATCCCAACAGTGGTATCAGAGTAGGCTTTTGATCCGTGAAAATCTTTAACTTGGTTGAATCCTATGTTTTAAAATTTGTGATTTTGTGGTTGGGATTCTTTTGGTTTAGGGTTTGGTGATTTTCCCCTTCGATTTTGCATTGGAAAATTTATTTCCATATAGGTTTATGCTTTATTTAATTTTCTATTTATGATTTTATTCTGTTACTGTTTTATTTTTCTGTAAAAATCACGGGCCGTTTTCACATATACAGGCACTGTAAGCACGGGAACAGCGGCAACAGCCGTTGCTGCTGAGTCCAGCAGCGGCTGCTGCACGCCTGCAGCATGCCACTGCGCAACAGAAGCGGGCCAGGCCCTGTTTTGGATTTGGCGGGATTTTGGGCCGGGCTCAGTTTTAAAATTTTAATTGGTTTTGAAATTTTGAGTGTTTAAATTTTTGTAATTTAAATGCACGTGGTTTTATGAATGAAATTTATTTTTATTCATTGGATATTAATTTTGGAAATTAATATGGTTTAATTGAAATTGGTTCAGGTTTTCTTGGCACGAATACCTGGACAGCTGATTTGGATTCATGGTTTCCCAATTCCAGTGGGAGCAGTGTTCTGCCAGGGCTGGAGACCCAAAGCCCATACGGGCTTAGAACCATGATGGGCTAAAATTTGGCATTTCAAAATAATGGCTAAGGACATAATTGAAATGGGATTAATTTCATGCATTTTACATGTTTATAAATTGATGTATTGGTTTACATATGTGTATGATTAAATGCATGAATGGATGCCATTGGGCCTTATTTATGTTGGGTTGTAATATTCTTTTAGGTAAATAAGGCCTGCGTGTCGTTTTCTCTTTATGTAATTTTATTGTATTTATTTATTATGAAATTATGTAAACAAGAAGTCGATTGGATTGGCGAGCCCAGAAGGATGAAGAGGAGGCCCATCTGATGTTCTTCTAGTATAGGTTTACTAGAATTATATTAGGATGTAAGTATTGGCTCATAGCAGCCCATTATTTATTTAATTATGCTTTATTTATTAACATGTGAGAATGTGTGTTCCAATCTCTATTTCACCCGCCTATGCATCTAAGCCATTATTAAATGAATCTAATAACCAAAAGGTAATTACTGAGTCTCTTAAAAGTGCTTCCCTCATTCAAAACCTACTCAAAGTGGGGATAGGCCAGTTGTAGACCACACCCTCGCTAGATGCACTGGAGTATCGTCATTTTGTATTGGGTTGGAGTATTGGTTACTCTAACACTTGGATGGAGGTTTGGACTTAGCGTGGGTAGTAGGATTCTCCTGGCCTTAAGCATAGACGGGTAAGTGCCAACAGGCCCATCAAACTGAGAGTCCCTAGATTGGGATCGGACGGCGCTCCTACTTAAATAATCAGGGTATAGTTTTTCCAGGCCCTCGTTTAGCTATATCTTGATGAAATATGGATCTCGGCCTATGAGCCCAACAACTCGAGTTAATTAATAACATGATTCATTATTAATTAATATATAGGCAAAACTATTTAGGTCTTTTATTAATGCTCGTAAATTTTTCTGTGTAGTAACCAATGGCAACGAATAATTCTCTTTTACTACGATCTATCCTGGATAGGGACAAGCTTTCTGGCCCTAACTTTTGGACTGGTCTAGGAACTTGAGGATAGTTCTAAGATAGGAGTCTAAAGAGTATGTGCTAGAAAGGCCTGTATCAGCTGCACCTACGGGACGTAATCCACTGGCTGCCCAGCTGGAGGAATACGAGGTGCATGTAAAGGATAATCGGGACGTGACATGCCTTATGTTGGCGAGTATGGTCCCTGAGCTGTAAAAGCAGTTCATGGATCATCAGGCATTTGCTATGATAACAACTCTTAACGAAATATTTCAGGAGCTAGCTCGTCAGGAAAGGTACCTGACCAACAAGGCATTCCACTCTTGTAAAATAGGGGCTGGGACATCTGTGAGTGCACACGTGCTTAAGATGAAGGGCTATCTGGATACTTTAGCCCATCTCGGATTATCTATTTCATAGGAGCTGGCAGTTGACACGATCTTGGCTTCCTTATCGGATTCTTATGATCAATTCATCCTGAACTGTAACATGCAAGGGATGAACTGTACTGTTAGTGAGCTGCATGGGATGCTTAAGCTCACTGAGCAGTTGATCAAGAAGACTCCATCAGTACTTATGGTTAACAAGGGGAAACCTCCTCTTGCTAAGGGCAAGGCCAAGGCTAAGAAAGCCAAGGCTAAAAAATCTAAGGCCCATCCCAAGGCCAGTTTTGAGGATGTCTGCTTTGGATGCAAGCAGACTGGACATTGGAAAGATCATGTCCCAAGCTCTTTGGAGAGCAAAGGAAGACCCAGCGCATGTCTTCATCAGGTATATATGTCATAGACATTAACCTTACTATTTCAACATCCTGGGTATTGGATACTGGATGTGGTTCTCACATTTGTTGTAATGTGCAGGGACTTAAGAACAGGAGATCACTGGGATCTGAAGAGATGGACCTACGAGTCGGAAATGGAGCAAGGGTTGCTGCCATAGAAATCAGCAAGTACCATCTTATGATGCCTAGTGGATTAGTTTTAATACTAGAACAATGTTATTTTCTACCTGCTATGTACATGAATATTATTTCAGTTTCAATTTTGGATGTTTCTGGATTTGATTTTACTATTTGTAATGGTAAAATGTGTTTATCTAGAAAGGGATTATTTTATGGAGAAGCTCTGTTAAATAATAGTCTATATATCCTGGATTTGAATGAAACTAATCATGTTTATAATATAAATACTAAAAGGGGTAAACGTAATGAACTTAATCCTATTTACCTTTGGCATTGTCGTTTAGGCCACATAAATGAGACGCGCATAGCTAGGCTTCACAAAGTTGGAATCCTAGGATCATTTGACTTACAGTCTCTTGATATATGCGAATCTTGTTTACGCGGTAAAATGACTAAAGCGCCTTTTAGCAAGAAAGTTGAAAGGGCTACTGGCTTATTGAACCTAATACATTCAGACATATGTGGACCAATGAGCGTAGCTGCCAGGGGTGGACATCTATACTTTGTCACCTTCACAGACGATTTCAGCAGATATGACTATGTCCATCTGATGAAACATAAGGTATTTAGGAATGAAGTACAGAATCAACTAGGCAAAAATATCAAAGCCCTTCGATCAGACCGATGAGGCAAATATATGAGCCTAGAGCTTGACTCATATCTAAGAGAGCATGGAATCGTTCCACAGCTCACTCTTCCAGGAACACTATAATGGAATGGGATGTCTGAACAGAGGAACAGGACCCTGTTGGACATGGTGTGCTCAATGATGAGTCATGCCTCTCTCCCAATAAGTTTTTGGGGATACGCTCTTGAGACAGCAGCTCTCATTTTGAATAATACTTCGACTAAGGCTGTGGAAAAGACCCCATTTGAAACAAACATGGATGGGCAGGGTGCCCAATGTGTCTTTCCTGTGGATTTGGGGCTGTTAGGCACATGTCAAGAAATTGACTGGGGGTAAACTAGAACCCAAAATCAACAAATGCCTATTTATGGGCTACCCTAGGGAAACCAAAGGGTATTACTTCTACAACCCCATCGAGAACAAGGTGTTCGTGGCATGAAAAGGGGTCTTTCTTGAAAAAGAGTTTATTTCCAAGAAAGATAGTGGGAGCAATGTTGAACTTAGGGAAGTTCAAAGCTCACAAACTCTTGAAAAGGATAACTCGGAGACCAGGGTGGAGCTTCCACAGGAGGAAGCACTAGCCTAAGTCACAAAAGGACCTAGAAGGTCTTGTAAGGATCGTCGGAAACCTGAGAGATATGGGTTTCTTGTTACCGATGATCACACTCTTTTTATCTTCGACGAAGAAGAGCCCAAAACCTACCAGGAGGCTATAGCTAGCCCACTGTCTGCTAATTGGCAAAAGGCCATGGAGGTAGAAATGCAATCTATGTACGATAATCAGGTTTGGAACCTAGTTGATCCACCTTCGGGTGCTAAGGTGATAGGTTGCAAGTGGTGCTATAAGCTAAAGGCTGACAATTCCTTCAAGGGGTGGCGGGTAGCGAAAGGTTCCAGACAAGTCTATGGAATAGACTATGATAAAACTTTTTCACCAGTTGCTATACTCAAATCCATAAGGATCCTGCTGGCCGTAGCCGCTTCGTACGACTATGAGGTCTAGCAGATGGATGTCAAAACGGCTTTCCTTAACGGAAAGCTACTCAAGGATGTGTACATGACACAGCCTGAGGGTTTTGTCAATCCAAAGCATCCTGAAAAGGTATTCAAGCTTCAAAGGTCCATTTATAGATTGAAGCAAGCATCTAGAGTTTGAATCTTAGATTCAATGAGGCCATAAAGGAATACAACTTCATATAGAATCAAGATGAGCCTAGAATCAAGATGAGCCTTGTGTGTATAAGAGGATTAGTAGGAGCATTGTAACATTACTGGTATTATATGTGGATGATATCCTTCTAATTGGAAGTGACATACCAACACTGCAAGGGGTAAAGCAATGTTCAGTAAGTGCTTCACAATGAAGAACTTAGGTGAAGCTGAGATGATCGTAGAGATAAGGATCTACAGGGATAGACCCAATCAACTTCTGGGCCTAAGTCAGGCCAAGTACATAGACAAAGTTCTAAAAAGATTCAGCATGGATCGAGCAAAAAAAGGTTTCTTGCCGATGAGCCATGGGCTGAAACTTAGTAAGGAGAACTGTCTTAAGATAAGGTAGGACAGGGAGAACATGAAGTTAGTCCCATATCCAATAGCTATAGGATCAATCATGTACTCCTTGCTTTGTACGAGACCTGATTCCACCTTTGCACTAAGTATGACAAGCCGATACCAGAAGGATCCCGGGAGGATTAGTGGAAGGCCGTCAAAGTAATCGTGAAGTACCTTAACCGGACTAAGGATAGCCTTTTGGTGTATGGACATCAGGAAGAGCTATCAGTTACTGGGTATACTGATGCAAGCTTCCAGACCGACCAGGATGAATACCAATCGCAGTTTAGGTATGTATTCATGCTAAATGATGGTGTTGTTAGCTAGAGAAGCTCCAAGAAACTGACCATCGCAGATTCTATCACAGACGCTGAGTACATTGCAGCATGTGATGCAGCTAAGAAAGCTGTATGAATAAAGAAGTTTATCACTGAATTGGGGGTAGTGTCAACTATCCAAGATCCATTTGATATCTTCTGTGATAACAATGGGGCTGTTGCATAAGCTAAGGAGCCCTGGTCACACAGAAACTTGAAGCACGTACTCAGGAAGTTTCACCTCGTCTGAGAAATAGCCGAGAGGGGTGACATTTCATTACACAGAGTAGACACCGAGGATAATGTCACAAATTCTTTGACTAAGGCACTGGTTCAGCCTAAGCACGAGGGTCATATTAGATCTATAGAGATTAGGCCCATGCCTAGTTGGTACTAGTGCTAGTGGGAGATTGTTGGATATGCCCTAGTCCCGAGGCATTGGTCTTTGTATTTGTATCATACATTTGTACTTTTATGTAAGATATATGTATTGTACATATTGTGTAGTTAAATAAAGGCATAAATCTATTTGTTATATATCTTGTGCTATATTTTAAATAGAGTATTCGATGGACATATCCATATCTATGTTGTCAAGTGTGATGCACTTGGCAGTAAAACCATAGATAGGGAAAACGATATAACCATAAAGTCATCCGTAGTCTGTTCCAATCATGGGAATGAATGGAACTAAAGACTATAATTAACCTGGTTAAATGGCAGTGTCTTATCGGTCATTGAACATGGGATGTCAACCAGGTTAATGGGTACATGCAAAAGGGCATGGTACTGGATAGATCCACTAAACGAGAAATCCATATGGTATAGTATCACAAGTGATTCTCGTGTAGTACTTGTATGGATCCTTTGACCTGACCATATGATGGTGCTTCCTGTGAAGTGGCATACTTTGGTGTATGCCTAATAGGCCTGTAAAAGGGTGCCAAGTATGGGTACATTCGGGTATGTCAGTGAACATGGCAGTGCTATGGATATGCAGATAAAAATGTCACTCAGTAGTCCATTGAGAAGATATCACCAGCCTTTTGATGAATGCAACTGATAAGTCTGTGGCCACACCCAAACAAGTTGAAACTTGTTTGTAGGGGTGAGCATGGACCGGTTCGGTTCAAAAACCGATCCGAACCGAAAAAAACCGATCCAAAAAACACTGTATTTTATAAACCAATCCGATCCAAACTAAATTTTGGTTCGGTTCAGTCCAAACCGAACTAGTTCGGTTCGGTTCGGTTTGGACTAGCTCGAACCAAAAACATCAACTTTTTTTTAAAAAAAAAATCAAAATAAAAATTTTATATAAGTAGTTTGTTTAAAAAAAAAAAAAGAAATACAAGAAAATTAACTTAAAAAAATAGTAATACTAAATAACTATTAAAAATAGTAGTTTGTTTAAAAAAAAAAAAAAAGAAATACAAAAAAATTAACTTAAAAAAATAGTAATACTAAATAATACTATTAAATCACAATAAAATACTAAATTCTCTTCTTTTTTTTTCAACTCTCAAGTTTTAACAACTATAAATTAGCATAAAAAAATCACAATATAAAACTATAAAAGAATATAATGTCTAAAATTCTCCACAATTAGTATATATTAATTTTATAATTAATTTTAATATTTTACAAATTATTCGGTTTTTCGGTTTTTTCGGTTTTGAACCGAACCGAACCGAACCGAACCGAAGTCCAAACTTCTTCATAACTTAAAACCAAACCGAACCAAACTATAAAATGGATCGGTTTGGTTCGGTTCGGTTTGGATTTTCGGTTTTTGGACATTGGTTTGGTTTTGCTCACCCCTACTTGTTTGTGAGTATCAGTTCATTCGGGATCAAGTAAATGTCTGGACATAAAAGAGGGTGATAAAACTATACCTCTGTGTTGGACATCGATATCATTGATATGGGATATACAAGTTTAAACTACAGGGTTACGATTCCAGTTTGACTGCTATCTTCATTTTAATTGGGGGCTGCAGTGGCTTGCTAGAGCTCGCCTGCAGTCTGTGGACCATAGACCAAATGCCAACATAAAGACGGGTCCACCGGATCACAGACATTGAACGTCTGAACTTAACTAAAGGATTTAGTGTGTACTTGGAGTGTACAGGTCGAAGAGAGAGAGAGTTCCAATAATTATATTATATATATCAATTGGATTGATCAAAATAATATAATTAATATTTATTTAGGCCTTCTCATAATTAATTTAATGAATTAATTTATGAGATTATTTCCTAGGTGGAAATATTTTACATGTATAGGTTTATATGTATTTTATTTTATGTGAGTCTAAATTAATACCTTGGTTAAATTAATAGGTCAAATTAATTTTAATTTAAATGTATGTAACATATTATATGGTATAATATATAAGCATACATGTTGAATTAAAGTTATATTTGAGATTAATTAAAACTAAGGTATTAAAATGGGCTTAGGCTTGGAAGATATAAAGCCCACATAGAATGGGATAGCATGGGCCGAAATTTATGGGTATGAAGGATGAGTCATTCTTTTGACTTAATGGTAGCAAAGTTGGACTTTGCTTTCTTTTGGACCAATGAGAAATTGATGAGTCATAAGAGAAAGCAAAATTGGATTTTGCTTCTTATAAAACTCATCTTTATCTCATTTCTTTTGGTAAGAAAAATTTAGCCACATCTCCTCTCCTCTCTTCTTGAAAAATCGAATCCGTTAGCACGGGGTTAGTTCAATAGCTGTTCGTGTATGCGACGGAGGAGGAAGTCTAGTTTGATTTCTGCAACCATCTCTTTAAGAGATTTTCTGGTTAGAATCTTACTTTCCTCTCTCTCTCTCTCTCTCTCTCTCTCTCTCTTTTTTATTTCCACATCATTAGCTCCTGGGCACAGATTTGAGGAAATCAACGCGTTCTTCTGCTTTTATCGGTTGATTTCCGGTGACAAATTCTAACAATAGGAACCATGTGGTGTTCTCATAAGGGATCGATCTAATACCATGTAACCTAACAGGTACCCATGTTCTTGATTGACATTTCATGTTCAATGGTCCGTAAGACACCACCAAACAATCAAGACACATGTTAGTCTTTAGTTAAAATAATTCCCATGACTTTAATAGACTTGGGATAGCTTTATAACTGGTGTTCTTTCCCTACTCAAGGTCTTATTGCCTGGAGAACGTTACTGACATACTTGAGTAAAACATTAGTTAATGGATTCTCTTTATTTATTAAGTTGCATAAGAAATAATATAAACAAGATTATGCCTTTTATTATAACAAAATATTTGATTACATTATATAGGGACTAGGACATACACCAACAAAAATTAGTAATTATTTTAGCTTCAATCATAACTTTCTCTTATTCAATTACCATTAAATAACCTGGTGATATTATAAAGCTTGCCCCTAAACCTTTGAGTGGTCAGTTGTTGTTGACTTTGTCTTTCACAAGCCTGCTTCTTTGAGTCAAGCTCAGGCTCCTTGCTAGCCTCGAATTCTCTCATGGTTGAAACTGGCGTGTGGGTGGATTAAAATCAATGTGGATGGTGCTACGCGGTTGGAGGATCTTCTAGGTAGTGCTGGAATTGTTGGTCGGAATTTTGAAGGCACAATCATAAGTTGTTGAGCTAGAAGATACATTGGTATCTCTTGTCCTCTTGTTGTCGAGGCTTTAACCATGAGGGATGGTGCCCGTTTAGGCTTGGAGATGGGGTTATCCAATATTGTCTTTCAAGGGGATGCTTCTCAAGTAATTGTCAGTCTTAATTCACACCCGTCCAACTTTCCTCTTGCGATAAAAGTTATCCTTGAAGACATTTTGAATCTCTCGACTCGCATTTAGAATTGTTGCTTCGTCCATGTTAATAGATTTTGTAATACGGTGGCCCATCTTGTGGCCAAATAAACCCTTATTTCTGAAATTTTGAGTTCTTGTGATAATGTTGCTTTTGATTGGCTTGTTAGAAGGCCCTCTTTGTATGTTGGGGTTAGGGGTGTACAAAATCAACCCAACCCGATGAATTTAACCAACCCAATCCAACCCAACCCATATATTCTTTGTCTTAATGGTTATTCATGGGGTTGGATTGGGTTGAGTTGGATGAAATGGAAAAAGTAATTGGGTTGGGTTGGGTTGGGTTGGATTCGAATTAACCGTCACATATAAAATTCAATTTTTTCCCTTTGAAAATTTTCACTTTTTTGTACTATTTTTCATGAATATTCAATTAAAAACATTGCACTATCCATTTAATTAAGTGATAACATCGATAATAGTGATGAAAAAAATTAGGAAAATATCAACCCTCTTGTTTTTAATATATTTATTTGGTTGACTTATATATATATATTATATATGATCAAATTTCAACGGTCGAGATTAATTTATAAAGAAATTACACGAAACAAAATTTCTTACACATGAGTTACTTGGAATTTTATCTAATTGTATATGTACAGAATTGGATTTGGCTTTATCTCTCCAATTACAAACAAAAATGTTTAGTGGAGTTTTTTTTTTTTCAAAGAAAACATGATGTGTTATAAAATACTGGCTAAATTGGATGTGAGATCCTTGATTATAATAGCTCATGAGCTAAATGTTGTAAATCTATAATTTACATATCATCAAAAAATATTATGGATAGATCAATGGTCAAATAAAAATAATTTATATTATTTGATGAATTTTAAATAATAAAATAAAATTTTGTGAGAACAGTAAAAAAAATTGAAATTTGTGATACAATTATTATTTTGAACAATTGGTACATGTATTACCAAATAATTAACAATTAATATGGACAAAAATAATAAAAAAGGAATTACAAAGAAAAAATTATCAAGCAATGTCATCTTTAAATTTTGAGAAATCTTATAGTGGACGGTTCTAATAAAACAATAACACGTAAGTAACATGAGCATTGAGAAAATGAAAAACATTTATGTGTTAGTTTTTCATTAGAAAAATCCACGAAGTAACATGAGCATTGAGAAAATGAAAAACATTTATGTGTTAGTTTTTCATTAGAAAAATCCACGTGGATTACATTGATCATATAATTTATCATTTTTTCTTAATCCATGAATTTTAAATAATAAAAAAAAATTGTAAGAACAGTAAAAAAAAGTTCAAATTTGTGATACAATTATTATCTTCATGTATTATTTGATGAATTCAAAGTAGGGAAGCATGTATCCTATTCCATCTAGTAAACTATGTAATTGTATGAATAATATTCAACCCAACCCAACCCAACCCAACCCAATCCTGTGTGAGTATTCATGGGTTGGGTAGATTTTTAACAACTAACCCATGGATTGTTTTTATGATTGGGTTGGGTTGGGTTATCACCCAAATACTATTGGGTAATTAGCTTTGTAGCATATTATTATGTAATTATCTTCTAAATGACTCAAATTTGATTGTAAAATTTAAAATAACCAAAATATCTAAATAATATCTTTAATGGTATGGATAAGAGAATGCTAAATAGGATAATACATTTTAATTTTTAGAAAATGATAATATAAAAAAAATAAACAAATTTAATTTAAATATTCAGAATATTAATATCTTTTATAGGATCCTATTACAACTGAAATGCTTTTGAAAATACAAATCACTATAAATTTTTGTCATATCCTGCAAAAAAAAAAAAGTTTTATTCTTATTAAATAACAGTATAGATAATTAAATCATAAATATGATAATTATCACATTTTGTGGAAAATTTAATAGAAAAAATTAAAAAGAAATTATCATAATTAATGTTATATTATCTTAATAATAATATTTCGTAAATAGAATCCTATTAGAACTAAAATACATTTGAAATGGTTTCCCCTCATCTTTTTTCTCCATGGAAGCGAATTTTATCATCCTTTTTAACTGGAAAAAAAAAAATCCAACAAAGGAATTGAAACTTTCTACAATAGAAACAAAACACTGGGTAAGAACATCTTTTGAATCAAAATTAATGTCTTTATTTTAACACTATAACTCGCAAATAATTATATGAATATACTATGAAATTTTACTTGTATATATTCCATATATGTAATCAATAAACCATTAATTGATACTGTATCAATATACTAAGAATCATACCAATATACCATAAATATGCTGTATAAGTTTATATCAATATACTGCAATGTTATACAACAATATACCAATATACCATAAATATACTGTATAAGTTTATATTAATATACTATAATGTTATACAACAATATACCAATATAATATAAATACATGTTGTTCAAGTTTATATCAATAAGAATATACTAATATATCATAAATATATGTTGTACAAGTGTATATCAATGTACTGCAAG